>WNWK01005926.1:0-35000 GCA_009830355.1 Cherax destructor
CCCAGTCTTGTAGTTGGTGAAGAGCACCGTAGTCTTGAACACTACGGTGCTCCACACCAACTACAAGACTAAGGACTGATTACCTCATCTTTGTATATAGTTCTACAATCTTCCCATTATGTCCTTGAATTTGTATTGATAAAACCACTGTATGGTGAAACGTCTTCAATAAAGATGCCCAGATGTTGCACATGTGTCCGCTTCTTTACCACTTATCGCTTCTTTTTTATTATAATAATAATTCACCACTTACACTGACAAGTCCCCAACTGGACTTACAGTTTAGCCAAATAGCAAAGAATTAATCATTACTTTTAACGAGACTGATGACTACCAATCAAGGCTCACGCCTGTAAGAACAAGTGTTACTGTATACACCTCGCTGTTGATACCAACAGCGGGGTGTATACAATCCATTAACGGTTAAAATAAAGTTTATGTATGGGAGAGACAACTAGGAATTAGACACACGGAAATAAACACAAGCACGCTTGCCGTATTGATGTCTAAAACGCCTGTGTTACACAGCAACACCTACAACAATTTAATGGATCGGAGTGAAGCAAACTGATCCCAAAGAGAATCAGTTTTCAGTATTGACAATAGAGACGTATATTATTATTATTATTGTAATCAAAGAACGCGCTAAACCATGGAGACGTATAGAAGGCTGGGAGTTTTAACATGTGTATAGTGTTAGCGGAAGTGATGCTGGGTCACCAAGACAAGGCCATCACGTGAGTTATGTTTGCTGCTCCCCGACTACACTACACTTCCACTATGTATATCCATATTTGATAAAGCTCCTGTGAGCGAAACGGTAATGGGATCAATCCTATTATCTGCCTCAGTGCTGGAGGCAATGATGTAGGCAAGCGTAGAAGTGAGGATTTAGTTAGAAGGTACAGGACAGCAATAGACATAATTAGGAAGAAGGGGGGGCGCCCTGTTATATGTGGCATTTTGCCAAGAAGGAGTGTTGGAAATGAATGGCTGTCCAGAGCGATTGATATAAATTGCTGGCTGGACAAACACTGTAAGGATAATGCAGTCCCATTCATTGACAACTGGGACCACTTCTATGGCCGAAATGACATGTATGCCAGGGACGGGGTTCACTTATCCAGGGCAGGTGTAGAATTTCTCTCTAGCTCAGTTGAGGATGTTGTTAGGATTTTAAACTAGGATTAGTTAGAGGTATGGGTTTAGGAATGGTGAATAATGAGGGTCAAAATATTGATTCAGGCTTTGACACCATAAATCTTAACAATAACAGTAATCGAGTAACACAGGGTAATAATAGTAACAGAAATTGTGTAAAACAAAAGCTGAATATGAAAAAGGTTCACAAGAAGATACATCTCAATGTATTTTACACTAACTGTCGAAGCGCCAGAAATAAAATTAACGAATTACGTTTGGTAGCATGTGCTGGGAACTTTGATGTCATTGCAATAACTGAAACATGGTATAATATAAAGAGTCGGGATATGATTGCTGAGTGTCATATTCAGGGGTTTAAGTTGTTCCATGTAGATAGATATAATGGGAAAGGGGTGGAGTTGCATTATATGTACGAGAAAATATAAATTGCTGCATAAAAACAGGCATAAAAATAGATGGATCATTAACAGAATCTGTTTGGGTAGAGTTTCTAGAAGGTCAAGAAAAACTGATTGTAGGTGTAATATACCGACCTCCAGGCTTGGATCACGATAGAGGGAGACTTCTTTGGGACGAAATTGTTAGGGCTTCTAGACACAATAACGTAGTGATAGTAGGGGATTTTAACTTTAGTCAAATTGACTGGACTTCTTTGACCGGTAATCTGGAGTCCAGTGACTTTATGGAAGTAGTTCAGGACTGTTTTCTGAAGCAGTGTGTGACGGAGCCTACCAGAGGTAATAATTTGCTCGACCTAGTCTTGTCAAATAAAGAAACCCTTGTAAATAATCTGGAGATCACTGAAGAGCTTGGAGCTAGTGATCACAAATCCATTACTTTTAATATTACATGGGAGTACGAGAATAGGGATAATACGGTAAAAGTTCCTGATTTTCGTTCTGCCGACTATACTGGACTTAGAGAACACCTGTCTAATCTCGACTGGGGTAATCTAGCTAACGATTACGATGGGATCTGCGTTTATGATTTTTTTCTTAATAATGTACAACGTGCACAGAGTATATTTATTCCACAGAGAGAATTTAGGTCAAATAATAACAATCCCAAATGGATTAACAGGAGGCTAAAACATCTATTAGGGGAGAAAAGAGGAATTTATAGGCGCATCAAAAGAGGAGATGTTAACCTTATTGACCAATATGTTCAGTTGAAAAGAGAAGTAAAAAAAGGGATTAGAAAGGCTAAACGTGACTATGAGATTAAGGTTGCTAATGAATCAAAGACTAATCCAAAAGGGTTCTTTCAAGTGTATAGGACGAAGGTGAGGGAAAAGGTAGGACCTCTGAAAATTGGGAATGGACAGCTGACGGATAACGAACTGGAAATGTGTTCTCTATTTAATGACTATTTTTTGTCAGTCTTTACACAAGAAGACGTAAATGAGATTCCAGAAATTAACAATTATTCAGTTCCTGAAGAATTCAAGTTAACTAATATTACTGTCACGAGGGACATGGTTATCAAACAGATAGATAAACTGAAGCAAAATAAGTCCCCGGGACCCGACGAGTTGTTTTCCAGGGTACTTAAAGAATGCAAGATGGAACTTAGTCAGCCATTAACAAATGTGTTTAATACGTCCATCCTAACTGGTATTGTGCCAGAGATGTGGAAGATAGCTAATGTAGTTCCTATATTCAAATCAGGGGATAAGTCCATTCCATCAAATTACCGTCCAATAAGCCTCACGTCTATAGTAGGCAAATTATTAGAATCAATTATAGCTGATATTATCAGAAGTCACCTTGAAGAACATAATTTGATTAATGAATCTCAGCATGGGTTTACGAGGGGTCGTTCCTGCCTGACAAATTTACTGACGTTTTTCAATAAAACATTTGAGGCAGTAGACAGTGATAAAGAATATGATATAGTTTACTTGGATTTCAGTAAGGCCTTCGATAGAGTACCTCACAAGAGACTCTTAAGAAAGGTGGCAGCTCATGGTATAGGAGGTAAAGTTCTAGCATGGATAGAGGCATGGCTTACCAATAGAAAGCAGAGAGTTTCCATTAATGGGGTCAAATCTGAATGGGGATTAGTCACTAGTGGCGTTCCACAAGGATCAGTTTTAGGCCCATTGTTGTTCATAATTTACATAAATGACCTTGATGAAGGAATTGCAAGTGACATGAGTAAATTTGCTGATGATACAAAAATAGGCCGTATGATTCATTCTGAGGAGGATACCAGTGAACTCCAGGAGGATTTGGACAAATTAATGTCTTGGTCTCAAAAGTGGCAGATGAAGTTCAATGTGGACAAGTGTAAGGTACTAGTCCTTGGTAATGAAAATATCCCTCGAATTTATAAACTAGGTGAAGTAGAGCTTGATCATACAGAATGTGAAAAAGACTTGGGAGTCATGGTAAGCAGGAATCTAAAGCCAAGACAACAGTGCCTAAGTGTGCGCAATAAGGCTAACAGATTACTAGGATTTATTTCAAGAAGTATAAGCAACAGAAGTCCAAAAGTTATTTTACAGCTCTATACATCACTAGTGAGACCTCATTTGGATTATGCAGCTCAGTTTTGGTCTCCTTACTACAGGATGGATATAGATTCATTGGAGAACATACAAAGAAGAATGACTAAAATGATTTACAGTATAAGAAATCTCCCGTATGAAGATAGACTTAGAGCGTTGAATCTCCACTCTCTGGAGAGACGTAGAATGAGGGAGATATCATCGAGGTGTACAAGTGGATGATGGGCATAAACAAAGGAGATATTAATAAAATACTGAGGATATCGAACCAAGTAAGAACCAGAAATAACGGATTTAAATTGGATAAATTTAGATTTAGAAAGGACATAGGCAAGTACTAGTTTTCGAACAGAGTTGTAGATGCGTGGAACAATCTTCCGAGTACTGTGATAGAGGCTAGGACCTTGGGTGGCTTTAAAGAGATTGGACAAATATATGAGTGGGAGGGTCTGGGTTTGATTTGTGTCGTGAGTACGGGAATAAATTCTTAGGTAGTGGTGGTTTTGATAAGGACCTGCCTTGTATGGGCCAGTAGGCCTTCTGCAGTGTTCCTCCATTCTTATGTTCTTATGTATGTAATTGGTCAGGAAGGTGGGTAAGGTTAGGTTAGGTGGTGCAGGTGAACGCTCCGACCTGGAGCAGAAAGCAGGTATAATGAAACTCCTGACTTAGAAGTAAAGGCAATCATGTACTTGTACCTACTAGTTAACTTTCAACTTGTTCAATATTAAGTAGCATGTCTCTTGCACCTTTCTCCTTCTCTCATTCTTGTTCTTTACCTCTCACTATTGTTCTTCACGTCTCACTCCTGTTCTTTACCTCTTCTGTTCTTCATGCTCGCCACCTTAGCTTTCTTCCCTTTCTTTATTTTTGTTTCTCGCTGACAGCGCCGCCCAGCACGCCCAGAGTGGAGGTGTGGGCGGGTGGTCGGTGGCTGGAGGCCGCCCCTGGCACCCCGGCCGCCACAGTGGAGGTGGGTACCAGACTCCGGCTGCGTTGCTCTACTACTGCAGGTAAACAATCTCCTTTCCAAGCCATCTACTCCATTATTATTATTACTGGTATTATTATTACTGTTATGATTATTACTATTATTATTATTACTATTATTATTATTATTATTATTACTATTATTATTATTATTATTATTATTACCGTTATGATTGTTATTACTGTTATGATTATTACTGGTATCATTATTATTATTATTATTATTATTATTATTATTAACTGGTAAGAATCATTTATGCAGTGATTTATAAAGCTTACAAGGTAATGGTTAAAGCCTTGTTGTGTTGTGTTACAGGTCGTCCAGCGCCAACCTTGACGTGGTGGCGGGGAGGTGAACAACTGCTGGAGGAGAAGACAGAGGTAACGAAGGAGAAGGCGACGGAAGAGGAGGAGGAGGAGGAGGAGGTGGTGGTGAGGAGCACCCTGCATGTCAGTGTGAGGCCAGAGGACGCCCACACGCCCGTCGTGTGCCAGGCCTCCAACACACACCTCACGCCCCCGCTCAGGACGCCACTCCACCTGCTGGTCCTCTGTGAGTCTCTCTCTCTCTCATTACCCACTGGACACAATGGGCACAGTGCCTAGGCCTCTGAAAGAAATGTCTGGAAAAATCTGAGCAAAAAAAATAAAAAAAATAAAAATCACTCTTGATTCTGTAACTGAATGACCTATGTCGTATATGTCTTATTGGGACCTACACAATGGTAACAAAATTCTAATTACAAGGAAGCTATGTAAAAAGTAACTTTAATTCTGAGGTAAATATTACATAGGCTGCATTATGTTACTTTGAATAATTCATATTATTTAATTAGAATTTTGAACAAGTGTAAAGTCCCCCTTCCTCTTAGCCTGACCTAGAGTCTACCTACCTGTTGTCTGCCCACGTGTCTACCCACCCTCCTGTTGTCTACCCACCCTCCTGTTGTCTACCCACGTGTCTACCCACACTCCTGTTGTCTACCCACGTGTCTACCCACACTCCTGTTGTCTACCCACGTGTCAGCATCACTAACGTTGAAGATAAAGACACATGTGCCACAGTTGGGTATCTTTATTGATGAAACGTTTCGCCTACATAGTAGTTTTCTTCAGTCAGATACACAAATAACCCGCACATAAGGAGAGCTTACGACGACGTTTCGGTCCGATTTGGACCATTTACAAAGTCACACTAACAAAAAGAAGAGAAGGAGGGAGTATATATAGAAGCCAACAGACAGGGGCGGGAACAAGAAAGTGGTAGATGTAGTGGTATGTAGATGACATCTTTGCTCTTTGGCCTCATGACTCAAGTCTCTTCCAACCATTTCTTGATGCTCTTAATAATCTTGCCCCTTCCATTAAGTTTAAAGCTGAATGGGAATCTAATTAATTCCTTGCTTCCTTTCCTTGATGTTCATGTCCACCGCTCAGTTACAGGTTTTGTCTTCTCCGTGTACCGCAAGCCTATGCACAGTGGCATGTACATTCATTACTTCTCTTATCATGCCTCCTCTGTCAAGAAAAGTGTTCTTATCTCCCTCTTTCTCCGTGCTCTCCGCATTTGTGATCCTCAGTTCCTTGAATCAGAAATTTACACTCTTCATAATTCATTTTCCTGTCTTGGCTACCCTTCCCATATCATAGACTCTGCCTTCTCACGTGCTAAACGGACTTTCTTCTCTCCCAAACTCTCTACTCCTGGGAACTCTCCTGTCCTCTGCCTTCCCTACATTTCCGGTCTCTCTAATCTCAACAACTCTCTCCGTTCCTTAGACATCAAACTTTCTTTTCGCCAGACTAACACTCTTCGCACTAATCTAGTTCATACCTCTCCTCCCTCTATAGATTCTCCAGGTGTCTACTCTATTTCTTGCTCCTCCTGTCCTCTTCAGTACTTTGGAGAAACTGGCCGCTCTCTTTCTGACAGACTTAGGGAGCACAAAAATATTGTTAGGCTTGCCGACACCAATAATGCTCTTTTCTGTCATGTCAGAGATCACAGTCATCCTATTGATTGGTCTTCTGCTAAAACTGTCTACCCTACGTCCAACTTTCACAGTCGCCGTCTGGTTGAATCCTCCCTTATACACAACTTTCCTTGTATGAATCTTAGCCCTGGCTTTGTCTCTGTAGTAGATGCTTTCCTCTCCCATTACATTGTTAAATACTCCAAACTTCAGAACACACGTGACTTAACCTGATTCTTTTTCCCCTTCTCCCTCTTCCCCTTTCCTCTTCCTTCTTTCTCCTCTGGGTTTTCTTTCTTTTGCCTTGTATTCGTCCTTCATTATTATTTTTTACCCCCTCTGTGTTCTTGCCCTACCCTATGTAGGCCGCTAACTCCCTTGCAGTGCTCCTCTTTCCTAGTATATGACTGACTCCACTACTACTACCACTATTACTCCTCCACCACTTTTTTGTTCCCGCCGCTGTCTGCTGGCTTCTATATATACTCCCTCCTTTTCTTTTTGTTAGTGTGACTTTGTAAATGGTCCAAGTTGGACCGAAACGTCGTCGTAAGCTCTCTCTTCTATGTGCGGGTTATTTGTGTTTTGTTCCAGTCACGGTATTGTGCCTTTTTTGTGTGTTATTCAGTCAAATACAAAGGCAGCAGTAGTTATGAAATAAGAATGATGTAGTCAGTCCATCAACCTTGGAGACAAAGTATTTGAGGTGGTCAGTCCCTCAACCTGGACTGAGGGACTGACCACCTCAAATATTTTTTCCCCACCATTGATGGACTATTACATCACCCTTATTTTATTACTACTGTTCCCTCTGTATTTGACTGAAGAAGTCTACTGTGTAGGCGAAACGTTTCACCAATAAAGATACCCAAGTGTTGCACATGTGTCTTTATCTTCAATTTGTCGGTATCTTATACCATTTTCTACAGCGTCACCCTTGTGGGTGAGGGTGGTGGGAGCAGACAAAGCTATGTCTGCTGGCGTCAGCTACACGGTTGAGTGTCGCAGTGTTGGTGCCAGGCCTCCACCTGTCCTCAGTTGGTCTGTGGGAGATCACCAACACATCCACGCCTCATCCACGGTATGTATTCTCTCTCTCTCTCTCTCTCTCATAACTATAAAAATGTCACGTGTCTTCCTATACTTGGTTATCATAGGTTAATTTCTATGTAAGAAATCAGAAGTGTCACAGGCCTACTGGCCTACACTAGGCAGGTCCAACCACTCAAGTTTCTCTCCCACCACCTCTTAAAGAGTTCCAAAGATGCTCTAGTCGTGGTTAGAAGTAGTCTGATAAATACATGAGTGAGACGGGATGGATTTAAGTGGGACTCGCACATGAGTTAATAGTTATCAAAGCTTATTCCTCAGGTAACATTGAAAATGGGTTGGGCAAATGTTTGTTAATGGGCTTGAGAAAGACCTGCCAAGTATGGGCCAGTAGGCTTGCTACTGTGTTCTTAACACAACAGTAGTTACCGTCTCTCTGAGGTTCTCATCAGACTCTTAGTTATTAGTAGACACTTGGCGTGTTTAATGTGTGTGTATGTGTATAATAGTGAGATGCATACATGTGCGTTTATCTTTGCTGGCAGACCAACGCTGCGGGGGAGACAGTAAGCCGCCTGGTGTACAAACCTGAGGCCGCCCACGCTGGTTCCCACCTCACATGCACCGCACGCCCACCTGATCACGCCCACCACGCCCTCTCCTCACAACCCACCCCCACCATGTGGGTCAAGAGTGACTCTGTGCCTCTCAACATAATGTGTAAGTATGAGAGAGAGAGAGAGAGAGAGAGAGAGAGAGAGAGAGAGAGAGAGAGAGAGAGAGAGAGAGAGAGAGAGAGAGAGAGAGCAACAACACCCATGTATCAACACTGCAACACTCGTCAAGGAACATTCTTCTCGTTCCCACACCTCGTGAACCTCGTGTTTACACTCACACTTATCATTCACATCCCGTCACGAGTGATGAGTTTGTTGAACAGTGCCACTCACCCTGAGTGAATGCACTAGTACAATAATGACAGTACCGGACAGTGCCACTCATTCCGAGTTAATACACTACAATAATAACAGTACTGGTCAGTGCCATTCATCCTAAGTGAATACACCACTATAATGACAGTACTGGACAGTGCCACTCATCATGAGGGAATATACTACCAAAAACTTCTTTGAAAGTTTCAAGCCTTTCATAAGAGGCATCCGCTAGATGATGATAATAATAATAATAATAATAATAATAATAATAGTAATAATCTTTATTTCTACAAGTACATGATACACCTTATACAGACCATAGCTGACATCAGTGACATACTATACAGAAAGCCCCTGGTTATGCAGAGCATTTTGGGCAAATTAGGTTAATCATTGTTCCCCAGGATGCGACCCACACCAGTCCACGTTTATTACGTAAAAAAAATCACATTTGCATCTACACAGCCTAAACTGATACATCGTATCAATAAACTGATACATCGTATCAATAAACTGATACATCGTATCAATAAACTGATACATCGTATCAATAAACTGATACATCGTACCAATAAACTGATACATCGTATACAAAATAAACTGATACATCGTACCAATAAACTGATACATCGTATCAATAAACTGATACATCGTATCAATAAACTGATACATCGTATCAATAAACTGATACATCGTATCAATAAACTGATACATCGTATCAATAAACTGATACATCGTATCAATAAACTGATACATCGTATCAATAAACTGATACATCGTATCAATAAACTGATACATCGTACCAATAAACTGATACATCGTATCAATAAACTGATACATCGTACCAATAAACTGATACATCGTATCAATAAACTGATACATCGTATCAATAAACTGATACATCGTATCAATAAACTGATACGTACATGGTATCAGTAAGCTGCATCAGCCATTAGAGACTGCTGACACTCGGAACAGGAACATGTAATAAATTAGACACATATGCAACACTTGGGTATCTTTATTGAGGAAACGTTTCGCCACACAGTGGCTTCATCAGTCCAATACAAAGTAGAAAGGTGTAAGGAGAGGAGGAGTTTGAGGTAATCAGTCCCTCGGCCTGGAGTCGATGTGTTCAGTCCATCAATCTTGTTAGAAGTGTAGCACAAGGCCGTAGAGGTGGCTTATATGCTGTAATCAGGTGAGGTGAAGCAGGAGGAGGCGGGGTCATAGTGGTACCTTCCACTATTCGAAGTATGTCTTCGTCCAAAGCAACATCTTGGGATCTTGATACAAACGAATTCTTCAACACTTGTCCAACCTTTGGACGAAGACATACTTCGAATAGTGGAAGGTACCACTATGACCCCGCCTCCTGCTGCTTCACCTCACCTGATTACAGCATATAAGCCACCTCTACGGCCTTGTGCTACACTTCTAACAAGATTGATGGACTGAACACATCGACTCCAGGCCGAGGGACTGATAACCTCAAACTCCTCCTCTCCTTACACCTTTCTACTTTGTATTGGACTGATGAAGCCACTGTGTGGCGAAACGTTTCCTCAATAAAGATACCCAAGTGTTGCATATGTGTCTAATTTATAACTTGTCGGTTCTCTGAACCATTCATCTACAGGAACATGTAAATAAGACAATATGGAATCTGTGGCAATTACTGATAAGACGTTTTCTCCAGAACTGCATTACATTTTGTCACCGTAGTGGCTAGTTTATTGTGTACCCTTATCCATCCTATGGACGGTAGTGGCTAGTTTATTGTGTACCCTTATCCATCCTGTGGACGGTAGTGGCTAGTTTATTGTGCACCCTTATCCATCCTGTGGACGGTAGTGGCTAGTTTATTGTGCACCCTTATCCATCCTGTGGACGGTAGTGGCTAGTTTATTGTGCACCTTTATCCATCCTGTGGACGGTAGTGGCTAGTTTATTGTGCACCCTTATCCATCCTGTGGACGGTAGTGGCTAGTTTATTGTGTACCCTTATCCATCCTGTGGACGGTAGTGGCTAGTTTATTGTGTACCCTTATCCATCCTATGGACGGTAGTGGCTAGTTTATTGTGTACCCTTATCCATCCTGTGGACGGTAGTGGCTAGTTTATTGTGTACCCTTATCCATCCTGTGGACGGTAGTGGCTAGTTTATTGTGTACCCTTATCCATCCTGTGGACGGTAGTGGCTAGTTTATTGTGCACCCTTATCCATCCTGTGGACGGTAGTGGCTAGTTTATTGTGTACCCTTATCCATCCTGTGGACGGTAGTGGCTAGTTTATTGTGCACCCTTATCCATCCTGTGGACGGTAGTGGCTAGTTTATTGTGTACCCTTATCCATCCTGTGGACGGTAGTGGCTAGTTTATTGTGTACCCTTATCCATCCTGTGGACGGTAGTGGCTAGTTTATTGTGTACCCTTATCCATCCTGTGGACGGTAGTGGCTAGTTTATTGTGCACCCTTATCCATCCTGTGGACGGTAGTGGCTAGTTTATTGTGTACCCTTATCCATCCTGTGGACGGTAGTGGCTAGTTTATTGTGTACCCTTATCCATCCTGTGGACGGTAGTGGCTAGTATATTGTGTACCCTTATCCATCCTGTGGACGGTAGTGGCTAGTTTATTGTGCACCCTTATCCATCCTATGGACGGTAGTGGCTAATTTATTGTGCACCCTTATCCATCCTGTGGACGGTAGTAGCTAGTTTATTGTGTACCCTTATCCATCCTGTGGACGGTAGTGGCTAGTTTATTGTGTACCCTTATCCATCCTGTGGACGGTAGTGGCTAGTTTATTGTGTACCCTTATCCATCCTGTGGACGGTAGTGGCTAGTTTATTGTGTACCTTATCCATCCTGTGGACGGTAGTGGCTAGTTTATTGTGTACCCTTATCCATCCTGTGGACGGTAGTGGCTAGTTTATTGTGTACCCTTATCCATCCTGTGGACGGTAGTGGCTAGTTTATTGTGTACCTTATCCATCCTGTGGACGGTAGTGGCTAGTTTATTGTGTACCCTTATCCATCCTGTGGACGGTAGTGGCTAGTTTATTGTGTACCCTTATCCATCCTGTGGACGGTAGTGGCTAGTTTATTGTGTACCCTTATCCATCCTGTGGACGGTAGTGGCTAGTTTATTGTGTACCCTTATCCATCCTGTGGACGGTAGTGGCTAGTTTATTGTGTACCCTTATCCATCCTGTGGACGGTAGTGGCTAGTTTATTGTGTACCCTTATCCATCCTGTGGACGGTAGTGGCTAGTTTATTGTGTACCCTTATCCATCCTGTGGACGGTAGTGGCTAGTTTATTGTGTACCCTTATCCATCCTGTGGACGGTAGTGGCTAGTTTATTGTGTACCCTTATCCATCCTGTGGACGGTAGTGGCTAGTTTATTGTGTACCCTTATCCATCCTATGGACGGTAGTGGCTAGTTTATTGTGTACCCTTATCCATCCTATGGACGGTAGTGGCTAGTTTATTGTGTACCCTTATCCATCCTATGGACGGTAGTGGCTAGTTTATTGTGTACCCTTATCCATCCTGTGGACGGTAGTGGCTAGTTTATTGTGTACCCTTATCCATCCTGTGGACGGTAGTGGCTAGTTTATTGTGTACCCTTATCCATCCTGTGGACGGTAGTGCAAGAGCACATGGATACACAAAAGACCTAGGAACTAGGCACCACAGTTCATTTATCTGTTTAAAGCAAATTTAGGAACTCAAGTTAGCTAAAGAAAAACGTACAAGTTTTTAAAAACCACGTTAACAATTACACACTCCGATAATAATCCTAATCTAATTCTAAGTTGGATATACCAATGTTGAAGGCTTTAAGATGACCCGAAGAAACGGTCTCAGGTTGTATCGCACTGATTCCGGAATCCAGCGAGAGTTACGAACTTTTACCTAGTTGCGGTAAAGTTGTCCTCAAAATCTGAAGCCGATCGAGTGAGTCGTTCTCAGGTTATACACGAAAAACGTTGGGAAGAGAGAAACTAAACTGTAAACCACTTAAATGTGTTCCTGGGAGTGTTCTTCAAGAAGTGTTCTGCAACGTGTCTTTTATTAACAAATCTTCATCTTATAAACAGAACATTATATGCAATACTAAGGTGTCATTTTTGGGGGTTCAGATGTTTCGCTCGAATACAGGCGAAACGTTTAGAAAAAATAGATAGCTAAGTGCAACAGGTGAGTATCTATTTTCGACAATAAAGATATCCAACTGTTCCACATGTCTTATTCATCAACTAATCGGTATTTTATACCATTCTCATTGTATCTAAGTGTTCCACATGTCTTATTCATCAACTAATCGGTATTTTATACCATTCTCAGTGTATCTAAGTGTTCCACATGTCTTATTCATCAACTAATCGGTATTTTATACCATGTGTTCCACATGCCTTATTCATTAACTTGTGGGTATTGTCCTATATCATTATAATGTGAAATCCTCGTGTTGACAGACAAGCCCGAGGTGCAACTGGATGCTCAACGAGTCAGAGCCTCTCCCGGTGCAAGTAATACCACCTCCACCACCACCAAGCTACCACCACCCCCTCCCTTCTCCCCCTCCCTCCACAACAACAACAACCACCTCCTGCCCGCCCAGGTCCACACCTCTAAGGTCGCCGTCGTCAAGAAGCGTAACGACGGCACCAAGACCCGGGGTGATGGGGACGACAAAGCAAAGGCTAGGAAGGTGGACGACGATGTCAGTCTGATGGTAGGGGAGGGTGCCGTGCTACAGTGCCATGTGAGGGCCAACCCTCCCGCATACCACGTCAGTTGGAGCAGAGATGTGAGTGCCACCCCTGTTTTTTTGTGTTCGAGGCTGGGAAGGACGGGAACTGTAGTATGAATAACTTTGCTATATATGGCGCTGTAGTATGGAATACTTTACTACTACAACTACTACTACTATCACTACTCTCATTACTACTACTGCTAATAATAATAATTCCACTACCATTATCACTATTATTACCACTACTACTACTACTAATAATTCCACTATACTACTACTACTACTACTACGACTACTGCTACCTATACTACTACTAATAATAATGATCTTTAAAAAATAAGTTAATTTTTTTTATAAACAGTAGTACAAATCTGTACAATGATTGAGAGGTCACAGAGATATTTCAGGCACACAAATCTCTTATTGTAGAATATGTACACAGCAGATATACACCAAGAGGTGTACATCTCTCAACATACTCCATACTTAGAATTACCTCAATCCCTATTTTAGGTATTAAAGCATTCGTGTCTGCTGGATTATTATTATAATCAAAAGAAGCGCTAAACCACAAGGGTCGTGTCTGCTGGCGAAAAGCTTATATGCAGCCTTAATGACCTTAGTGTAGTCGATAGGCTTGAAACCCCGTCAACGCACTGAGCAACGAAGTCAAACAGTATACATAGTGTATTTTGATATGCATATTCGTAGTGAGTACCAATTAAGTATACATGGCTAGATTACTTTAGATTATTTTAGCATTACTGCAGTATAGATTATTTTAATATTACTGAAGTATTGATTACTTTATTATAGATTACTTCAACAATGATCACGGTAGTACTCACATCTCTTGAGAAATTTATTATTGTTTTGTTCTTGTTTTTAATTTTTTGAATTTTTTTTATTGTGAATCAACACCCAACTTTGATACCAAAACAAAGTATTCTCTCTCTCTCTCTCTCTCTCACACACACACACACACACACACACACACACACACACACTCGTAATCACCCCCAACATCGTAAAACTCACACAAACATCCCACACCCTCCAAGTGCCTGTCACCCCTCCACACTAACACCTCTCCCATCACCACTACAATATATCCTGTGTGCTGGAAGACGAAAGCATAGATTATATTTTCGAAACTAATATAGAATAGTGTAGCAGCACACTGCTGGTGTTCCCACAATGTAACTATCATACAGAACAGTGTAGCAGCACACTGCTGGTGTTCCCACAATGTAACTATCATACAGAACAGTGTAGCAGCACACTGCTGGTGTTCCCACTGTGTAACTATCATACAGAACAGTGTAGCAGCACACTGCTGGTGTTCCCACAGTGTAACTATCATACAGAACAGTGTAGCAGCACACTGCGTCTTCAGTAACTAAAATAATAATAAAAACGCGCAGAGTAAATATTTATCTATAGATATGCAGCTCTAAATAGACCTTTATAAAGCTCTACTTAAGAGCAAAAGATAGTGTGAAAATAAGGCTCTACCTGGGGCAAAACATGGTGTGTCAATTCAAGTTGGCTCTGCGCATAGTCACATCAGTTAAGTAACTTAATTTTCGAAACGTTTCGCTTGCTCAGCAGGCTTCTTCAGACCAGTGTAGATAAATGGTTCAGAGAACCGACAAGTTGATAAATTAGACACATGTGCGACACTTTATTGAGGAAACGTTTCGCCACACACTGGCTTCATCAGTCCAATCTTCAACCAGTCTTCTCTGTACTTTACTGATAAAGCCACTGTGTGGCGAAACGTTTCCACAGTAAAAATACCCAAGTGTTGTACATGTGTCTTGTTTTTTTTATAAACCATTAAACTATTAATATAAACCAATAAAGTCAAATAATATAACTTATCTCCACTGTGTGTATGTGTGTAGGGGTCACCACTCTCGCCCGGGGTGGGTGGTGGGCTGGTGGTGGGCAACATGAGCGTGGTGCTGCCCACCCTGGCAAGGAAGGATGCTGCCATCTACACCTGCACGGCCCACAACGCGGAAGGTTCCACCCGGAGCAACCCCCTACACCTCCACGTCATCCGTAAGTCACCTACCTATACAGTAGTTTGCGTCAATATGTCACCATTTGCGTCATCCGTAAGTCACATTCCAATAAATTACTATTTGCGCCATTCTTAAGTATTACGAACACAGGTCTACATTACTTGACGTGCACAATTTGCTGCACCAAAATAACCACTTAGGAACCAGCAAAAAGGCAACAGAGTAAATGATTGCATTTCCTTCAAAAACAAACTGGTATTTACAATTTGTATATAGCCTATGTACAGTATTTACAACTATGGACAATGAGGCGAATGCCAGCACAAGACACGGTGAGAACTGTAGCGACCAGCAGGGAAGGTAAGTCTGCCAAAGCTGCTTCACGAGTGTCCCACATCGCTTCACAGCTTTGGTGGGCTTCCTTGTGATTGGTTGGTTGAACCAAGGTACTGGTATAACGATTGGGTCCCTGCTCATTTCCTGGTTCGCTGGTCGGCAGGCATGCCTATATGGGTGTGTGACACATGCCAAATAAAATGTAACATAGTCTTAGCATGCCACAGTAAGTACTATTTGCGTTAATAAGTCACTTTACTACTGTGCCATTTGCGTCATAATGTACAAGTTCTATGGATTCCATCACAAATTGAATTACTCCTTCATGACAAAGTTGATAAGTTAGTCAAAGTACCCTAAAAGAAAATGTAGAATATAACTTTGGTGTGTCTGTGTCTAGCACTGAGAATAATATTATGAGAGAAGTAAATAATGAAAAAAAATCCCATAGGAATGCAGTTCTATCACTCACTATGATAACATAAACGTAGATACTAACGTTTATGGAGCAACCCGCAATGTGAAGACTGACCGATGTTGTAATAGCCAGGCTTAGGCTTGGTTACAAGTACTGACCGATGTTGTAGTAGCCAGGCTTAGGCTTAGTTACAAGTACTGACCGGTGTTGTAGTAGCCAGGCTTAGGCTTAGTTACAAGTACTGACCGATGTTGTAGTAGCCAGGCTTAGGCTTGGTTACAAGTACTGACCGATGTTGTAGTAGCCAGGCTTAGGCTTGGTTACAAGTACTGACCGGTGTTGTAGTAGCCAGGCTTAGGCTTAGTTACAAGTACTGACCGATGTTGTAGTAGCCAGGCTTAGGCTTAGTTACAAGTACTGACCGATGTTGTAGTAGCCAGGCTTAGGCTTGGTTACAAGTACTGACCGATGTTGTAGTAGCCAGGCTTAGGCTTGGTTACAAGTACTGACCGGTGTTGTAGTAGCCAGGCTTAGGCTTGGTTACAAGTACTGACCGATGTTGTAGTAGCCAGGCTTAGGCTTGGTTACAAGTACTGACCGGTGTTGTAGTAGCCAGGCTTAGGCTTAGTTACAAGTACTGACCGATGTTGTAGTAGCCAGGCTTAGGCTTGGTTACAAGTACTGACCGGTGTTGTAGTAGCCAGGCTTAGGCTTGGTTACAAGTACTGACCGGTGTTGTAGTAGCCAGGCTTAGGCTTAGTTACAAGTACTGACCGGTGTTGTAGTAGCCAGGCTTAGGCTTGGTTACAAGTACTGACCGATGTTGTAGTAGCCAGGCTTAGGCTTGGTTACAAGTACTGACCGATGTTGTAGTAGCCAGGCTTAGGCTTAGTTACAAGTACTGACCGATGTTGTAGTAGCCAGGCTTAGGCTTGGTTACAAGTACTGACCGGTGTTGTAGTAGCCAGGCTTAGGCTTAGTTACAAGTACTGACCGATGTTGTAGTAGCCAGGCTTAGGCTTAGTTACAAGTACTGACCGATATCATAGTAGCCAGGCTTAGGCTTGGTTACAAGTACTGACTGATGTCATAGTAGCCAGGCTTAGGCTTAGTTACAAGTACTGACTGATGTCATAGTAGCCAGGCTTAGGCTTAGTTACAAGTACTGACCGGTGTTGTAGTAGCCAGGCTTAGGCTTGGTTACAAGTACTGACCGGTGTTGTAGTAGCCAGGCTTAGGCTTGGTTACAAGTACTGACCGATATCATAGTAGCCAGGCTTAGGCTTGGTTACAAGTACTGACCGGTGTTGTAGTAGCCAGGCTTAGGCTTAGTTACAAGTACTGACCGATGTTGTAGTAGCCAGGCTTAGGCTTAGTTACAAGTACTGACCGATATCATAGTAGCCAGGCTTAGGCTTGGTTACAAGTACTGACTGATGTCATAGTAGCCAGGCTTAGGCTTAGTTACAAGTACTGACTGATGTCATAGTAGCCAGGCTTAGGCTTGGTTACAAGTACTGACCGGTGTTGTAGTGGCCAGGCTTAGGTTTGGTTACAAGTACTTCTGGCAGTTTGGCAGACACAGATGATGATCAAACTAAATGCAAAGTACGTGGCTAGCCTTATGGTCACTTTCTTGAACACTATGTGCTTAATTGTCCAATTATTGTATGTTGTGAATTGTTATAGCCACGGTATTGTGTATTAATAACTGTTGTAGCCACAGAATTGTGTGTCGTGAATTGTTGTTGCTACGGTATTGTGTGTTGTGAATTGTTGTAACCACGGTGTGTGAGGTGGTGATGATGCTGACTATAGTGGTAATTGTAGTGATGGTAGTGATGACGACAGTGGTAGTAGTGGTGACGACTGTGATGTGATGTTAGTTATGATAGTGGTAGTTGTGGTGATGGTGACGATAGTGGCGACAGTAACGACAGTGGTAGTAAGTGGTGGTGGTATTTACAAAACTGGTGGTGGTAGTGATGGTGACGATAGTGGTGGTGGTGGTGATGGTGATAATGATGAGGTTAATGGTGATGGTTATGTAACAGAGATTGTTGATGCGAGGGGTTGTGACACAGATCACCGCTGTGAAGGCGAGTGGAGGTAGTGGTGTGGGAGACTAACGACAGATCAAGAGGGTGTGGTGGGAGAAGAGTGTGGGATGAGGAGCTAGAGAGGGTGTGGTGGGAGAAGAGGGTGGGGTGAGGAGCTAGAGAGGGTGGGGTGGGAGGAGAGGGTGGGGTGAAGAGCTAGAGAGGGTGTGGTGGGAGAAGGGGGTGGGGTGAGGAGCTAGAGAGGGTGTGGTGGGAGGAGAGGGTAGGGTGAGGAGCTAGAGAGGGTGTGGTGGGAGGAGAGGTTGGGGTGAGGAGCTAGAGAGGGTGTGGTGGGAGAAGAGGGTGGGGTGAGGAGCTAGAGAGGGTGGGGTGAGGAGCTAGAGAGGGTGGGGTGAGGAGCTAGAGAGGGTGTAGGGGAGAAGAGGGTGGGGTGAGGAGCTAGAGAGGGTGTGGTGGGAGGAGAGGGTGGGGTGAGGAGCTAGAGAGGGTGTGGTGGGAGGAGAGGGTGGGGTGAGGAGCTAGAGAGGGTGTGGTGGGAGAAGAGGGTGGGGTGAGGAGCTAGAGGGTGTGTGGTGGGAGAAGAGGGTGGGGTGAGGAGCTAGAGGGTGTGGTGGGAGAAGAGGGTGGGGTGAGGAGCTAGAGAGGGTGTGGTGGGAGAAGAGGGTGGGGTGAGGAGCTAGAGAGGGTGTGGTGGGAGAAGAGGGTGGGGTGAGGAGCTAGAGAGGGTGTGGTGGGAGAAGAGGGTGGGGTGAGGAGCTAGAGAGGGTGTGGTGGGGGAAGTGTATGGTGGGGAGGTGTGGTTGGGAAGGAATGTGTGGTGGGGAGTTGTGGAGTGTGTGGTGGGGAGGAGTATGTGATGGGTGTGGTGGGGAGTTGTGGCGGGTGTGGTGGGGAGCAGTGGTAGGAAAGGAGTGTGTGGTGGGGATGTGTGGAAGGTGTGGTGGGTAGCTGTGGTGGGGAAGCAGTGTGTAATGGGAAGGAATGTGTGGTGAGTGTGGTGGGGAGGAGTATGTGGTGGGTGTGGTGGGCAGGAGTATGTGGTGGGGAGTTGTGGTAGGTGTGGTGGGGAGCTGTGGTGGGGAAGCAGTGTGTAATGGGAAGGAATGTGTGGTGGGGAGGAGTATGTGGTGGGCAGGAGTATGTGGTGGGGAGGAGTATGTGGTGGGCAGGAGTATGTGGTGGGGAGTTGTGGTAGGTGTGGTGGCGAGTAGTGGTGGGTGTGGTGGGGAGTTGTGGTGGGTATGGTGGGGAAGGAATGTGTGATGGGGAAAAGTATGGTGGGGAGGTGTGGTGGGGAGGTGTGGTGGGGAGGTGTGGTGAGGAAGGAGTGTGTGGTGGGGGAGGAGTGTGTGGTGGGGAAGGAGAGAGACTGTTAACTAGACTGTTATTGCTGGCAACACTGACTTTAGGAACTTATTCGCTTCCCTCTCAAAGACAGCAAGGATCTATTGGTAAACCCCCTTATGGAAGGTTGTTAAATAGTCTTGGGCACCTTACACTTATTGTGTTGTCACTCAGTGTACTCACGGAACTCCTGCTTTTCATTGAGGTATTTAGTACTGTCTGAAAGACAGCAAGGATCTATTGGTAAACCCCCTTATGGAAGGTTGTTAAATAGTCTTGGGCACCTTACACTTATTGTGTTGTCACTCAGTGTACTCACGGCACTCCTGCTTTTCATTGAGGTATTTAGTACTGTCTGCCGAGCCTTTTCTTTTTAGGGAGTGATTCATCAAGGGATGGTATGATTTATGTCTGTGTCTATTTCAGATATGACATAAGACATTATGATCGCACTTATCAAAGGCTTTTGCAAAAGTCTGTGTACACTACATATGCATTTTACTTGTCTTCCAGTGCATCCAAGACCATGTTAGTGGTTCAGTAGTTGCGAGAGGCTGGAACGAACTACTCTAAACCCTTACTGCCTTGGGTTGTGCAACTATTGGGAATCCAAATAGTTAGCGATCTTGATTTTTAAAAGCTCCTTTCAAATTTTTTTATGTGGAACCGTTACTGGTATCGGTCTATAGTTTTTCCTATTGCTTTGCTGCCACCTTGGTGGAGTGGTGCCATATCCGTTATTTTTGATGATTTTGGGATGACCTCCCGTGTCTAGGCTCCCTCGCCAGAAAATAAGGCACGTGGTGAGGGTTTCTTGCAGTGGATGGATGTTTGGGACGGGTGTGAGTGGGCGCTTGAGACGGGTGTGGGTAGACGCTTGGGACGGGTGTGGGTGAATACTTGAGACGGGTGTAGGTAGACGCTTGAGACGGGTGTGGGTAGATGCTTATGACGGGTATGGGTAGACGCTTGGGACGGGTGTGGGATAACGCTTGGGACGGGTGTGGGTTGAATAAGTCACTCTCAACTCACACAAACACTTCTCCTACAGACGGTGCTGAGTGTATGCGTGGCACCGTGCAAGTGTTGGGGGTGCCACGCCATCATGCCCTCAACGTCACCTGCCAGGTGACTGCCTACCCCTTGCCCACAGCCTTCTCGTGGGCGCTCAAGTCCTCCCGGGGCCTTCTGCAGGTGCCAGAGGAGATGATCAACTTCGAGGGCGTCGTCTCCTGGATTTCGTACACACCGCGGGCCGCTGTGGACTACGGGGAGCTACTGTGCTGGGCTCACACTGCCCTAGGACGTCAGAGGGAGCCCTGTGTGGCCCGTCTGGTGGCAGCAGACAAACCTGACCCTCCTGAGAGATGTGCTGTGTCCAGGGCCACACCTCACACCCTCACAGTGTTGTGCACAGCAGCACACGACGGGGGTCTCCCGCAAACCTTCCTCATGACGGTATGTTGATGAACGCTCACACATTGTACACAGGTGTGAAATGTGTTATTCGCTGGCTTTGACGAAAACTATCTGCATGTAACCTTGAATGCTACACGAACCCTCACTATGTCTTCTTCAGATGATAACCACTAAATATAGACACTTAACACAGATAAATGTCTATACTTCACTTTTCTCCTTCATTACATGGCCAAGTGTGACGAGTGTCGACGTGTGTGCATCCGCAACTCTAAGCTGTAATTCCCTCTTGTTTCTTTCAAATTATTATTATTATTATTATTATATTCGAAACAAGTGTCAACCTTGTATGTTTCAAACAACACCAAAACGAATAGCAATATATATATGTGAAGCTTATGTGGAAGGAGAGTGCTGGCGCAAGAAAACGTAGGCAAGGACGGGTGTATGAGGTTCTGCACTTGCTGTCTAGTATTGAAGAAAGATAAGATGTGTGACCGATTACGAAGTCCCTAAAATGACGCACTGTATATTATCCTCACAGGTGTCCCTCTCGGGAAAAGAGGTGACCAACAGCACCAGTGTGACCTCTGAGATAACAGCTTACGACTTAGAGCCCGACACCCGCTACCGCCTCACCCTCTGGTCAGCCAACACCCACGGCAACAGCAGGAGAACTACTCTGCATGGTTCTACTGCCCCCTCCAACACCTCCACCAGCAGCAGCATGAATGGCCACTCCTCCAACACCACAAAGGGCCCCCTGGCCATGATGTGGCCGTCCCTGGTAGCTGTGGTAGTGGTGGTGACGGTGTTGGGGGTGGTGATGGGTGTAGTGTTGGGGGTTCTCACACAAAGGATCTCAATACCACACAGGTTCTCCCAAGAGACGGAAGATGAGGAGGAGCCACAAGCCCCAAGTCACTCCCGAGTAAACATGGGTCGCTTAGGTGAGTCACACAGGTAGGAAACAGAAGGTACATACAGTATATAGTGCATAAGTGCATATATATATAATGCAGGATAACCAGTGATGAAACCACAGTGAAAAGATGATACTTTTGAGTGTGTTACCAGTGTGGATATCCTATCCTACATACAACTTACTACTGAGATTCTTTTGCACATATACTTAAAATAAATAAATGCAAGAGTGAAACAGTCCAGATTAACCTGATATGTATTCATGAGTGAAATTTTGAATTAATCTAATATGTATGTATTCATAAGTAAAACAATTTGAATTCATCTAATGTGTTTGTTTTCCTGAGAGAAACATTGCAGTCCACGATGTAACCTGAAATTACCAACACAGCATATTTTTGCCCACTTGACTTATTTTTTCCAGGCAAGGGAAACCACGTTTTCATAGAAGACCTCGGGAGACCACCAGCACGTTATGATATCATAACAACTGTCCCTTCCAAGGAGGACTCCCATATTTATGACGACCCCATCGCTCTGAGAAGAGGACGAGCACAAGAAACACCCGTAGCAGATATTAAAGTTGCCCCTGACGTGGAGTATCCCAGGTTTTCTTTCACGGCCAGTGACTGGGACAGCCAGTCGCAGTCCCTCTCGTGGCACCTGGCAAACTCTCGTCTTCTGCGCAATAAAATTGATTTTAGAGTTCCTAGTAAAGAAGTTCCACGGAAACCAGTGAGAGTCGAGCCACCAAAACTTCCAACTTTAAACGTTTGTAAATCCATCACCCCTAGAACAAGGGTAAAAGCAATGCCTGCCCTTGAATTTCGTCTAATTTTAATCCCTGAAACTAGCAAAATGCTTCAATTTGCCGTAGAAAGAGACACTCGGTTGATATCATATTTATCCAAAGATACAAGCATGTCCAGCTCTACTTCCAAGTTCCCGACTATAACTGAAGAAGAAGAATCTAAACCTCTGAATATCAGAGAAGATTCACATGCACACAGAAATTATTCGTCTACTTCAGTTTCTCCTTATGAATCGATACCGGTTCACAGGAGATCAAGCATAGAAAATGATAGTCAGAGGATGACTCCGACGTTGAAGCCCATCCAGGAAGATCCGGTTGAGTCCACGTCTGTAATTCACCAACAAGACACCACTCAGCGTTCTTGTACGAACACTGATGGAGTCGGGAATGCAAGACATGTATCTACGAATGATCTGCTTGTGAAAACCCAACAAACAACAACAGACGTTGAAATCAGCGACTACGACAACTTGGAAATCCCCAACATGACAGGGAGAGGAACACCCCTGAACAACACAGTTAGTGTCAGTAGTACACCAGCCGACCCATACAAGACAATAACAATACATAGAAATGAAGACCACAGGAAGCCAAGCAATCCCCGACCTCGACCGTACAGTATTCCCAACAACAAATCTCGCAAGATGGTGAGGATAGCAGTAGAGGATGTTGAGGTAATTAAGGGCTGCCCTCTCCTCCCTGAGCCACGAGTTGGGAGGGCTGGTGGAGGCCGCTGGGTTCCCTCCATACCCCTTGCGGGTAAATTAAGCAGACAGCACCCTTACATGGCACCCCTGGCTGGCATCAGACGAGGCTTCAAGACTTCACCACCACCCTCCTTGAGGCGCTTGACCGAGCCTCTGGTAAGACGCTTCCAACTTATGTACTGATTTCTTTCTCACATTTTGTGCATGCATATCAATGAGGTTTCAATGCCTATCAAATTCTGAAGAAAGCATCAATGAGGTCGAAATATACAGTACTCATCTTATTTTCTGTTTATTGGCTCAGTGTGAATTCGCTTATGTCATCCAGTACACTAAATACGTGTGCTGAAACCAAGAAGCCTTTTACTTATCCACTTTTCCCTAGCCAAACATTTTACTATCATTTAGCTGAGAAGGGACAACAGATGTTGGGAGATTTGCTTTTTAATTTCACTATGCCCAAAATTCTAACCTGGGACCTTTGGGTTGTGTGCTGTCTGCACTGAAGTTAACAGAAGTTTATCTTAATTATATAATGCTGGGCTTCACATTCTTGTTCTGCTACGACAATATTTCTAAGGTTAATAATTGAGAGCACATTAAAGAGAGTGATTAGAATACCCATATGCAAGAACAATCCCACCTTCACTATAAGGCTTAGTGTGTTTGACAGTATCATGGGCCTCCAAAAGCACGTATATATGTGTTCACTTATAAATATTAGATAACGTGTAGCATACATAGATCTTGAATGATATAGCCGTATTTCTGAAAGGAGATAATCACATTTGAGTCTGTAGAAAAGAAATAGACACCTTTGTAAGTGTTTGTACTTATCTCTGTATGGTTGCTGGAGAGACTCATAACAGTGCAGGGCCTACTGTTAGTCTTGATGAATACATAATCCAACTCTCTCGTTACCCACAGATCCCGCAGGGAGATACCAGCAGCAGCCCACACCCGCCCACACCATCAGCTCAACTGACTTCAAGCACACCATCAGCTCCCTGGGCACTTCGCAGGCCCAGACGTGCCATCACCTCTCTCTTCAGCCTCTCTTCGTCCTCCTCGTCATCTTCCTCTTCCTCGTCCTCTTGTTTCAGAAGATGGGGAAAGAAGTCGAGAGAAGCCACGCCATCACCCTACACCGAATACAGGAGACATAGCAACTCCTTCAAGGGGTCGTCACAGAGGTCGTCCTTCGTGAGTATGATATCACGACCTCGCAGCGTACACTTGTCTGCAGGCCCCAAGCACGCATCACAATACTGTCCGGACAGCGACTGGTTCTCCTCCAATTGCTCCTCCCCGAGGTCGTCTTCATCGTCCTCCTCGTCGTGTATGCCACATTCCTCGTCTTCCTCGTCGCCTGTGTCATCGTTCTACTCTTCGGAGAACTCTCTCTCTATCTCCGCCTCCCTATCTCCCTCATCGTCAGCTTCTTCTTTCCAGTTCACTTCATCGTCATCGTCCACAGTTTCGAGCTCTCCCTTCTCCTCCTTCCTCTCTCCCTCTCTGACGTCTCCCTCTTCGTCCTCCTTCCTGTCTCTTGCCTCTTGCTCCACCTCCCCAGATTCTGTATTTTCAGGACAAATCACCCCAACGTAAAGGGTAGTCAGGTCTTGTTACCCCTTGTAGAAATATTTTTCACATATGCAGTTTAAATCAGTCTGCTAACTCTTCAATAAACATTGGGTGATAAGGGTACAATTTTAGGTGTTTTTTACGAGTTTTGCACTGGATTCAAGTTGCAGATCAGGAGTTATACAGACGCTTTGCTCTAGGAAATCTCGAACAGGGCGAAGTGAATATGTACCGCTGGAGGCTCGGACTTGCGACTTCTGTCAAGGAAGGAGACATTGTCTCGACCCAGCTATGACTGTCATAGCTTAGTGGTGAGAGTCACGGCTCCCATCACAGGTCCAGGGAGCAAATCTCCGTCAGGAAAAGAATAAATCTAACAGAGAAAAACGTTCTCCCAGTAAAAAGGTGTTTTGCAACAAGTGTCCCTCTCCTTTTACACTACAGAACGTGACATTCCAAGATCAGCAGATAGCTTACAGTCGAGTTACACAGTGAAACTGATGGTGTAACCTCTCACAACGCTCCTGGGAATATATGTGTCTTTCTAGGAGAGCAAGACTTTACTGCACAACGTTTCGCTCCAATCATACTGACCCAAGAAATAAAGAAACTTTGCAGAAGAAGCTCTTCTTGAGACAACGTTTTATCAATGCTTTATCCAGTGTTTATTTTCTTCAGTATTGTCGGACTGAATTAACAGAATACAACTTTAAAAGAAACATGGTTAAATAAAAGTATATATCCTATTATAATTGGTATACAAGTTGAAGAATAAGATACAAGTGCAACACCTGGGCATCTTTACTGCTGAAACACTCGGCTTGTGCATCAGGCTTCTTCAGTTGGATACAGGCGATTATAACACTGGAGACAGAAGTGAAGCGGGAATTGTGAGACGATCAGTCCCTCAGCCTCTCTTATAAGTATCTGTAGTATCCTGAACCAACACGTAAGACAAGACTCCACACATTTCTACAGAGGTAACAAAATATTGCGTCCACCTTGTAGTGTGTCATGCTAAGAACTGTATCACTATCAGTCTCCTACACCATCACAGTCTCCTACATCACTATCACAGTCTCCAACATCACCATCATCACAGTCTCCTACATCACCATCATCATAGTCTCCTACATCATCACCATAATCAGTCTCCTACATCATCACCATAATCACAGTCTCCTACATCATCACCATTACAGTCTCCTACATCATCACCATAATCACAGTCTCCAACATCATCACCATCACAGTCTCCTACATCATCACCATCACAGTCTCGTACATCATCACCATCACAGTCTCGTACATCATCACCATCACAGTCTCCTACATCATCACCATAATCACAGTCTCCAACATCATCACCATCACAGTCTCCTACATCATCACCATCACAGTCTCCTACATCATCACCATCACAGTCTCCTACATCATCACCATCACAGTCTCCTACATCATCACCATCACAGTCTCCTACATCATCACCATCACAGTCTCCTACATCATCACCATTACAGTCTCCTACAACCGGGTGTTTCACACTGTGCAATAACTACTTAAAACATTGTGGCCAGAATGTGAACTTCTAAATACACAACATTTTTTATACTTCTGATGTTTTGTACAATAGCTTTTGTTTTGTTTAAGCAGCATGTCACGAGGATCCTGGTAGCTTTTGTAAGGTCCGGTAACACGGGTCATAGGGCTACTGACAGCTCTAGTAAGGCTCACATGGGTTATGAGGATCCTGGTAGCTTTTGTGAGGCCCGGTAACACGGGTCATAGGGCTACTGACAGCTCTAGTAAGGCTCACAACATGGGTTATGAGGATCCTGGTAGCTTTTGTAAGGTCCAATAACATGGGTCACAGGGCTCTTAGCAGCTCATACAAGACCCACAACATGGGTTATGAGGATCCTGGTAACTCTTACAAGACCCACATCATGGGTCACAACAATTTTGTAAACTGTGGAACTAAATATAAGTTTTTATATACCTTGTTTATTTACATCACTCTTCGCAGTCATTATTAAGACTTTGTTACTTACCTACGAAGGAGGACCTTCATGTGGTTGCCAGCGTTTTATCTTTTTTTTCTTCCTCCAAATTCTCACTTTTATTTCTGCTTCAAATTTTCAATACTTGTGAGCGGTTACTGGAAAAAAAATCTAGGAACAAAAGTGATATATAGGCGACCTACGACCAGCGTTGCAGGACCCATTCCCAGCATCCTGCAGCGGCTCTGATAACTTGCAAAAGTCTCAGTGGCGTAGCTTTACAAGATAAGTAAAGGTAAAGGTGCTTCCTAATTCGACGACAACGGAGAGTGAAATTCAAGTGTGGGTCGCGCACATCTGCCAATTTTATGTGTAAAGTGATGCGAAATTTTCATTCCTGTTAAATATATTGAAGTTTACATCTTCTGAATGGCTTCAGTACTTAATGGCTGCGTCATCTTATGACCAGGATGGTAACAATTAGGTTTACTTTGTGTACTCACTAATCTGTTGATGTACTAAAGTTTTTTTTATAAATAAAACTAGGAATTATTGGAGTCCGTGTGATAACTGGAGAATGCTTCTTCTGATCGGCTTCAAATTTTGAGCCCAGGTGTGTTTTCCAGAAAGCAAGAATCACAGTGTTATTCGCCTCCATATATCCCAATTTGCCAACTCTATTAAATATTAATATTAATTTCCACTCAATAACTAAACAATGCCTCGTCTTATCGGCTTGAAATTATTAACGCTGATACATTCTATAAGAAGGATGACACTATAAGTTTACACTGTTTAGATCCAAATATAAAATTATAATGACATTATTAAACAAAGTTGGAATCGCTGGATTCAGAACAATTACTGAAGAATGCCTTTTCTGGTAGGCTTCAAACTTCCAGTTGATGTGTTTTATTAAAAGATATCTTGGCTTTCACTTTGAGTTATGTGAATTTGAAAATATCACTTTTATTAAATAAGTTGATTTACATGTGATAACTAGAGAATGCTTCTTCTGCTCGGCTTCAAACATTTAAGTTTTGCTGTATCTTAATGGGAAGTATTTTTGTATTGAATTTGGGCTTTGTATCAGTTTTATAGATTTTTTATCAGTTTGGACTCTTAGAAAGAAAATTTTTCTTAGATTGTAAAGAATTGTAAATATAATAGAACTAACAAAGACTGAGAAATACACAAATAACCCGCGTATATTAGACTGACACAAGGTTCAGTCTAAAATCTGCGGGTTGTATGTGTGTTGTTCCAGTCACGGTATTGTGACCTCTTAGTCTTCAAAACTGAAAAAATACTGAAAATTTGCGTTATTTTAGAGTTTTTAATTTTTACGAGTTTAATGAAGTCTTAAAAATTTTGTGAGATTCACCACTTTGTGAGTTACAAAGTAGGTGACACTAGTCACCACATTGTGAGTTACAATGTAGGTGACACTAGTCACCACTTTGTGAGTTACAATGTAAGTGACACCAGTCACTAACTTCCTCCAACACTCTCCTTCATAACCTCTGAACGAGTTGGACGATCAGCTTCAGATTTTCAACCCCTGTCAGCTATAACTAGGTAAAGTTTAATGGAACAATTGACAATTGCTTTTATCCTCTGCTCAATTTTATATACACGATTCCCGAAACTAGTTTCCACGAGACAACTTTAGAAAGCCTCTACTGTTCACCTTCAAAATTTCAACACTTCAGTGTCCTGTTAATGGAGTGTTTAGGCGCCATTTTACCACTTGTAATCCCAAAATTATGTAGCAATATTTTACAATACACAACTGCATTGATGCTGGAGATAGGCTCTTGATTCAAGGAACTGGGCGCAACCTCCCCTTGCTTGGATCGAATCCGAATGCCTTACATTCCATAGACACTGTATGACCCTTACTGGTTTAGAGGTTTCCCATGATAAAAATGAAATTGTGAACGGCATCAGTTTAATGGCTGACGCATCGTAGGAGATGGATGCAACGTGTCTTGGGTATAGGCTCCGTAGGCGTAGGTTTTGTTGGGCTCTGGACAATAACTGGAGAACGCATCATCGGGTCAGCTTTAAACTTTTTGTGCTGGTGTGTTTTCATCCAAGGGATTAATGAACTGTGTGTCTGTCTTCATAGTTCCTGTAGAGTGGACGATGTTGACTGATAATCACTGAAGTGGAGTGATTTTTAATGATGTTAAGTGATGCTGATTGATGATGAATGATGCTGAATGATTCTCAGTGATGCTGACCAATGGTGAATGATGTTGAACGATTCTCAGTAATGATGAATGGTGTTGAATGATTCTGAGTGATGTTGACCGTGCAAGACAACAAGAGTGAACAAGGATATATACCCTTCCACCTTCGCTATCCCTAAAAAGGTTACTTACTTAAAACTCTCCCTTCAAATTCAATTATCTGGAGCGCTGACCACTTGAGAAATATAATAATAACTGATAATAATAAGTATGGGTTATATTATTGTTCTGTAAACAAGTACATACTGGTCGTTCACGGGACTCTTGAATGTTGTGTCTGAGAGTTGTGAACATCCATCCACTTATGTTTGTTCACGTGACTCTTGCATACAGTGTATGAGAGCTGTAAAGATGTATTCTTAAGGGTAGACCTGCCTGTGGCACAGTGCCACTGAGTGTGGCACTCAGACACTACCCCATCAAGGATTGCCCTCTGAGGTAGACCTTGGAGGTAATCATTGAGGTATAGGAGGGAAGAGAGAGGTTCTTGTAGCTCGGTCCTGAGACTGTGGTTAATGACCAGCAATGGTCAGTGATAGTACACAGGTCACCTTACACTCCTTCACTGACACACCTTCCATCCCCCCCCCCTCCCTCACTCTACACCTCACTGTCTCTACCCTCACTCTCTACCCTCACTCTTACCCTCACTGTCCACCCTGACATTCTAGGTTAAAACATACCAGTGTTTCTGTAAGGAAAAGTTTTCAGACAAGTCTTAGGAAAACGAGTGGTGGTGGTGTTACTGTTAGTGATGGTGGTGTTACTGCTAGTGGTGGTGGTGTTACTGCTAGTGGTGGTGGTGTTACCGTTAGTGGTGGTGGTGTTACTGTTAGTGGTGGTCATGTTACTGCTAGTAGTGGTGTTAATACTAGTGGTGGTGGTGTTACTATTAGTGGTGGTGGTGGTGTTACTGTTAGTGGTGGTTGTGTTACGGTTGGTGGTGGTTGTGTTACTGCTAGTGGTGGTGATGTTACTGCTAGTGGTGGTGGTGTTACTGTTAATGGTGGTGGTGTTACTGTTAGTGTTGGTGGTGTTACTGTTAGTGGTGGTGGTGGTGTTACTGCTAGTGAGGGTGGTGCTACTGTTAGTGGTGGTGGTGTTACTGCTAGTGGTGGTGGTGATACTGCTTGTAGGGGTGGTGTTACTGTTAGTGGTGGTGGTGTTACTGCTAGTGGTGGTGGTGATACTGCTAGTGGTGGTGGTGATACTGCTTGTGGTGGTGTTGTTACTGCTAGTGGTGGTGGTGTTACTGCTAGTGGTTGTGTCACTGCTAGTGGTGGTGGTGTCACTACTAGTAGTGCTAGCGGTGGCGGAGGAGAGGCAGTGGTGAAAGCGACCATGACAACACAACATTACCAAGGACGCTGCCCAGCATCTGCCTGCCAGGGTACCCCTCCCTCAGATGACCACTGAGGTACTGAGCAAGGGAGAACGCCAGGAAGAGAATGCAACGTAATGAACGAGGAACGAAGGGAGAGGAAGGGGTAGAAAATACAGACACACACACACAGGAAGCGTGCATTTCCCAACGTAACAAGACCTATGTCCATACGAAGGCATTGAAACGAACGTATGAATACAGAAAGAATACAGATAGACAAAAAGACTGATACACAGACAAACAGGAAGACGTCCTGTTTACTTAAACAGGTGGATAGACATAGACAGCCATACTGAAAGACAGACATATAAGATAGATATACAAACATATAAGGAAGGGATTAATTTGGAAGAGAAATGATTTAACATAAATATTAATCTTCACCGATACAAGTTTTTTCTGTCTATAACACGCTTGAATTATAGGTCTCAAGACTACTGTTAATATTACAAGAATACTATGTAGAAATAGTGAATGTGTAAACAATGTGAGTCATTGACAGGATACAACGATAGTGTAGCCAGTTTACACTCGTAGCAGGAGACAGCAGAGGCTTAAACAATTTATAATAATGGAAAAAGACAGCGGAGATGCAAACAGTTTACGATAGCCAAAGACAGCTGAAATGTAAACAGTTTTAAATGGTAGCAAGAGCAAACAGAGCTAATAAGACACAGGATGAGTCACAGGGATGTTAGGAAGTATTTCTTCAGTCATAGAGTTGTCAGGAAGTGGAATAGTCTGGAAAGTGATGTAGTGGAGGCAGGATCCATACATAGCTTTAAGAAGAGGTATGATAAGGCTCATGGAGCAGGGAGAGAGTGGACCTAGTAGCGACCAGTGAAAAGGAAGGGGGGGCAGAAGCTACGACTCGACCCCTACAACCACAATTAAGTGAGTACAATTAGGTGAGGACAGTATGCTGGTTATGATTCTTTATCGAGAAAACGTTTCGCCCACCAAGAACTTAATCAATTCTCAGAGAGATGTGTAGAAAAAAATTCGTAAATGGAGAGACGTGTAGACAGCCTGACTGTCTGCATAGACAGCCCATGCTGTCTGCCAGCTGAGTTCATATTTCGTACCATGCTAGTTTCCATAGTATTCCGCCAGAGGGCAGGCCTGGTAGGCGTACCCACGTCTACCAGACCCGCCCTGGCCCACGCTCACTTGGCGCCCAAACTTCAGTCAGTCAACAGGCCTAACTCGTCTCCCTCTCGCAAGGCATGGCCCACCTGGGCCATGGCCCCAGACACGCAGCCTGTGAACTCGCACCTTTATATAAATAAAGTAAGAAGCCTCCGAAGCCTTATCATTTCAACCACGATACCAAGAAACGCCAATAACACATATCGTTATAGACGTGGTGTACACACGGCCGAGCGAGGTCGTCTGCAGTAAGATGTTCAGCCAAATGGAAACTGAAAGAGGCCTACTTCAGTAGTTTTACTTATAGTGAATAAGACTTGTGCAATACGCTTCGCCAGCCAGTAGCTTAATCAATTCAGGACAGAGGTTATTTGAAGGTGCCGAAACTGGTCACAGACCGGGCCGCGGGGGCGTTGACCCCCGGAACTCTCTCCAGGTAAACTCCAGTAGAATACGAGATAATCAGTGTTCAGCCTTGATGATGGTGTTCACCAGTGTAGACTTGATCAATCTGAACACTTCAGATTTATCGAGACTACGGTGATGAACACTTCACATTCATCAAGACTACGGTGATGAACACTTCACATTCATCAAGACTACGGCGATGAACACTCAACATTCATCAAGACTACGGTGATGAACACTTCACATTCATCAAGACTACGGCGATGAACACTTAACATTCATCAAGACTACGGTGATGAACACTTCACATTCATCAAGACTACGGCGATGAACACTTAACATTCATCAAGACTACGGTGATGAACACTTCACATTCATCAAGACTACGGCGATGAACACTTAACATTCATCAAGACTACGGCGATGAACACTTAACATTCATCAAGACTACGGTGATGAACACTTCACATTCATCAAGACTACGGCGATGAACACTTCACATTCATCAAGACTACGGCGATGAACACTTCACATTCATCAAGACTACGGCGATGAACACTTCACATTCATCAAGATACGGTGATGAACACTTCACATTCATCAAGACTACGGCGATGAACACTTCACATTCATCAAGAATACGGCGATGAACACTTCACATTCATCAAGACTACGGCGATGAACACTTCACATTCATCAAGAATACGGTGATGAATACTCCATTCATCAAGACTACGGCGATGAATCACTTCCTTCATCAAGACTACCTGAACACTCACATTCATCAAGATACGCGATGAACACTTCATTGATCAAGTACGTTGAACACTTCATTCATCAGACTCGGTGATGAACACTTAACATTCATCAAGATACGCGATGAACACTTCATTCATCAAGATACGGGATGAACACTTCACATTCATCAAGACTACGGCGATGAACACTTCACATTCATCAGACTACGGGATGACACTTCACATTCATCAAGAATACGGCGATGAACACTTCACATTCATCAAGAATACGGTGATGAACACTTCACATTCATCAAGACTACGGTGATGAACACTTCACATTCATCAAGACTACGGCGATGAACACTTCACATTCATCAAGAATACGGCGATGAACACTTAACATTCATCAAGATACGGGATGAAACTTTCATCAAACGGCGAGGACTGACTTACCACTTCTCAATATCTGTTTAACATCTTCAAATTGCTGTACGACTTCACCAAGTTTGAAATACTCGTTCTTATCACTTTCGAATATTGTATGATCAGTACTCTACCACTTCTCCATTGTATACCAGTACTGCTACCACTTCTCCACATTGTATACCAGTACTGCTACCACTTCTCCACATTGTATACCAGTACTCTACCACTTCTCCACATTGTATACCAGTACTACTACCACTTCTCCATATTGTATACCAGTACTGCTACCACTTCTCCATATTGTATACCAGTACTGACTACCACTTCTCCATATTGTATACCAGTACTATACCACTTCTCCATATTGTATACCAGTACTACTACCATTCTCCATATTGTATACCAGTACTACTACCACTTCTCCACATTGTATACCAGTACTCTACCACTTCTCCATATTGTATACCAGTACTACTACCACTTCTCCATATTGTATACCAGTACTACTACCACTTCTCCACATTGTATACTCAATTCATCTACCACTTCTCCATCATTGTATACCATACTACTACCACTTCTCCATATTGTATACCAGACTGCTACCACTTCTCCATATTGTATACCGTGACTGCTCCATTCTCCAATTGTATACCTAGTACTGCTACCATCCCATATTGTATACCAGTACCTACCACTTCTCCATATTGTATACCATGTACTGCTACCACTTCTCCAATTGTATACCAGTACTACTACCACTTCTCACATTGTATACCATGTACTACTACCACTTCTCACATTGTATACCAGATACTACCACTTCTCCATATTGTATACCATGTACTACTACCACTTCTCCATATTGTATACCAGCTACTACTACCACTTCTCCATATTGTATACCATGTACTACTACTCACTTCTCCAATTGTATACCAGTACTCTACCACTTCTCCATATTGTATACCAGTACTCTACCACTTCTCCATATTGTATACCAGTACTGCTACCACTTCTCCACATTGTATACCAGTACTGCTACCACTTCTCCATATTGTATACCAGTACTGCTACCACTTCTCCATATTGTATACCAGTACTACTACCACTTCTCCAATTGTATACCAGTACTACTACCACTTCTCCATATTGTATACCAGTACTGCTACCACTTCTCCATATTGTATACCAGTACTACTACCACTTCTCCATATTGTATACCAGTACTACTACCACTTCTCCATATTGTATACCAGTACTACTACCACTTCTCCATATTGTATACCAGTACTGCTACCACTTCTCCATATTGTATACCAGTACTGCTACCACTTCTCCATATTGTATACCAGTACTGCTACCACTTCTCCATATTGTATACCAGTACTACTACCACTTCTCCATATTGTATACCAGTACTGCTACGTGAGAATAAGTTTAGCTAATGCTTTAGAAATTAGGAATGGACCTGATTTGGCATGGTTGATGTTAGATATGGTTCAACACATGGAAATTTTTTGCTTAATAATAATATCTTTATTTACTACAAGTACAAGGTATACAGTCCTAGCTGACATCAGTGACATACTACTATATAGAAAGCCGATTG
>WNWK01005926.1:40000-113086 GCA_009830355.1 Cherax destructor
GGACTCCTTATCCAGTAACTCCATACATGAAGTAAGGAAACAACTTACCCAGGAAACATTAAGAATGTAGATAGTCTCTTACACAAAAAAATTATGAAAGAAAGAGCAGGCTAGGACAACCCTAAGACTGTAGCTATCACAGAGACGTAACTATCAGGAATAACAAATGCTGTATTCCCAAAGGAATTGAAAAACATATAAGCAGCAGCCTGTTCAGACCCCAGAAAGTACAAGGTCTTACCTAAATATATTTAAGATCTTAAGGTTAAAGATGTATTCAAGAGATCACAGAAGTTTTAAGGAGCCATCAAGATGGCGCTATCATAATTCTCATAAGATCTTAGGAATTACTGGAAATTTTAAATAGATTTTGGGAGTCTTGATTAATCCTTGGAACAAGAAAAGCTATTAAAAGCTCCAACGCTTAATCAGAAGCTATTAGGGGATTCAGGAACATCCCAAAAGCTGAGAATATCTTCAAGGATCCCAGAAAGGAGGTAGGAGCTAAGCTTCAAGGATCCCAGAGAGGTGGTAGAAGCTAAGCTTCAAGATCCCTGAGAGCAGGAAGGAGCTAAGCTTTAAGATCTCGGAGAGGTGGTAGGAGCCAAGCTTTAAGAACCCAGAGTGATGGTAGAAGCTAAGCTTCAAGATCCCAGAGTGATGGTAGGCGCCAAGCTTCAAGAACCCAGAGTGATGGTAGAAGCTAAGCTTCAAGATCCCAGAGTGATGGTAGGCGTCAAGCTTCAAGAACCCAGAGTGATGGTAGAAGCTAAGCTTCAAGATCCCAGAGTGATGGTAGGAGCCAAGCTTTAAGAACCCAGAGTGATGGTAGAAGCTAAGCTTCAAGATCCCTGAGAGGAAGTAAGAGCTAAGCTTCAAGATCCCAGAGAGGTGGCAGGAGCCAAGCTTCAAGATCCCAGAGAGCAGGAAGGAGCTAAGCTTCAAGATATCAGACACGTGGAAGGAGGTAATAAAAAAAGTCGCTGGATGACCTCAGCAACCAGCACGGACACCACTCAAAGCTTCGTGACTCCAGAACTCAGAGAAAAATTCCAGTATCTCTTTCACGCCAAAAGAGAAACCAGGATCACCATGAAGCCTCAAAAGAAAAATAGGAGCCTTCAGTGTCTTTTGGAAACTTACAGAAGAAGCCTTTTAAAGCTCCTGGAGCTCCACAAAACAAGGTAAATCTCAGAAGAGCTCATCAAGATTCCTGCAAGCAACATGATGACAAATCTTCAAAAAGAGAGACTGGCAGCCACAAACAGGTATTTACACACGGATGTTATGACCTGTGTGAGTACGTCTATCCTTGTATACTGGTCCCAGGTGAGGGACTACTGGTCCCAGGTGAGGGAATACTGGTCCCAGGTGAGGGAATACTGGTCCCAGGTGAGGGAATACTGGTCCCAGGTGAGGGAATACTGGTCCCAGGTGAGGGAATACTAGTCACAGGTGAAAGAATACTGGTCCCAGGTGAGGGAATACTGGTCCCAGGTGAGGGAATACTGGTCCCAGGTGAGGGAATTCTAGTCCCAGGTGAGGGAATACTGGTCCCAGGTGAGGGAATACTGGTCCCAGGTGAGGGAATACTGGTCCCAGGTGAGGGAATACTAGTCCCAGGTGAGGGAATACTGATCTCAGGTGAGGGAATACTGGTCCCAGGTGAGGGAATACTGGTCCCAGGTGAGGGAATACCAATCACAGTTTAGTTCCAGGTGAGGGAACAGTGGTGGTCCCAGGTGAGGAAATACTGATGGTCCAAGGAGGGACCATCAGTATTTCTTCAGTAGTGTCAACCTGAGCTGGGAGACTTCAGTAATGTCAACCTGAGCTTGGAGACTTCAGTAATGTCAACCTGAGCTGGGAGACTTCAGTAGTGTCAGTCTGAGCTGGGAGACTTGAGTAGTGTCAGTCTGAGCTGGGAGACTTCAGTAATGTCAACCTGAGCTGGGAGACTTCAGTAGTGTCACTCTGAGCTGGGAGACTTCACACTGAAGAATGGTAGTGAAGAATAGTAGAGTGAAGAATAATAATGAAGAATGGTAGAGTGAAGAATAGTAGTGTAGAATGGTAGAGTGAAGAATAATAAAGAAGAATAGTAGAGTGAAGAACGTTAGAGTGAAGTCGTGGAGGAACACGAAAAACATTTCACGTCCTGTTGACCCCAGACCTTGAACCTTCACCTCTCACCTGGCCCTCTTCCCTAACCCTCTCACCTGGCCCTCTTCCCTGACCCTCTCACCTGGCCCTCTTCCCTGACACCTCTCACCTGGCCCTCTTCCCTGACCCCTCTCACCTGGCTCTTTTCCCTGATCCTCTCACCTGGCTCTCTTCCCTGACCCTCTCACCTGGCCCTTTTCCCAGACCCACTCACCTGGCCCTCTTTCCTGACCCTCTCACTGGCCCTCTTCCCTGACCCTCTCACCTGGCCCTCTTCCCTGACCCCTCTCACCTGGCCCTCTTCCCTGACCCTCTCACCTGGCCCTCTTTCCTGACCCTCTCACCTGGCCCTCTTCCCTGACCCTCTCACCTGGCCCTCTTCCCTGACCCCTCTCACCTGGCCCTCTTCCCTGACCCCTCTCACCTGGCTCTTTTCCCTGATCCTCTCACCTGGCTCTCTTCCCTGACCCTCTCACCTGGCCCTTTTCCCAGACCCACTCACCTGGCCCTCTCACCTGGCCCTCTTCCCTGACCCTCTCACCTGGCCCTCTTCCCTGACCCCTCTCACCTGGCCCTCTTCCCTGACCCTCTCACCTGACCCTCTTCCCAGACCCTCTTCCCTGACCCTCTGACCTGACCCTCTTCCCTGACCCTCTTCCCTGGCCCTCTTCCCAGACCCTCTCACCTGGCCCTCTTAACTGACCCTCTCACCTGGCCCTCTTCCCTGACCCTCTCACCTGGCCTTCTTCCCTTACCCTCTCACCTGACCCTCTTCCGTGACCCTCTCACCTGACCCTCATCCATGACCCTTTCACTTGGCCCTCTCCCCTAATCCTCTCATCTGGCCCTCTTCCATGACTCTCTCACCTGGTCATCTTACCTGGCCCTCTCATCTGACTCTCTTACCTGGCCCTCTCACGTGACCCTCTGCCATGGCCCTCTCACTTAGCCCTCTTCCATAACCCTCTCACCTGGCCCTCATCTGACCCTCTCACCTGGCCCTCTTCCATGACCTTTCACCTGGTCCTCTGGTCTGACCCTCTCACCTGGCCCTCTTCCATGGCCCTTTCACATAGCCCTCTTCCATGACTCACCTGGTCCTGTTCCATGGCCCTCTTTTATAATCCTCTCACCTGATCCTCTCATGTGACTCACCTGTCCCTCTTCCATTACCTTCCACTTGGCCCTCTTATCTGACTCTCTCACCTGGCCCTCTTCCATTACCTTTCACCTGGCCCTCTCACCTGGTCCTCTCATCTGACCCTCTCACCAGGCCCTCTTCCATGACCCCTCTCGCCTGGCCCTCTTCAATGATCCTCTCACGTGGCCCTCTTCCATGACCCCTCTCGCCTGGCCCTCTACCATGACCCCTCTCACCTGGCCATCTTGTGACTGTTCTGGCTCTGCTACAGCATTTTTTCTTGACAATTTTCCACATAATCTATCTCTTTCTCTCTCCAAGATATTTCCCACATTCCTCTCCTGTGATCATGTCCTGCGTCACTGTTCACCTCTCCCACGCTTTTCAAGGACATTATTTCCTAAGCGTCGTAGTTACCTCTTCTTCAAGTGATTTCCTGGTTCCTCCCTCCCTCCCTCTCTCTCTCTCTTCCTCCCTCCCTCCGGCTCTTGCGTTAGCATGACTGGGATACGGAATGAAAGAGAGGAGGAATATGCGTTTCATCATCACACACACACGCACCAGTGAAGAGGCGGGGCCAGGTGCTGTGACTCGACCCATGCAACCACATATAGATGAGTATATAAAGGTGAGTACACACGCACTTGTCCTTGTAAATATTACACACATACACAAAACAAATAGAGAGAAGGGGACAAGTGTCCATCGACAAGTGCCTTTGACTACTAATAAATACTACTAAACACACACACACACATAGTCCATCGAAACAGAGCAACTTCCAGAGGTGTGGAAGACAGCACCCGCAGTCCCAGTTTTAAGAAAGGAGACAGACAGGCAGCATTAACCTACAGACCTGTGTCAATGACATGTATAGTATGTAAAGGTATGGAGAAGATTATCAGGAGAAGAGTGGTGGAGCACCTAGAAATTAGTGGGTTCATACATGACAGCCAGTACGACTACAGGCATGGAATATCCTGTTACAAACCTACTGGAATTTTATGAGAAGGTAACAGAATACAGGAAAGAGAGGATGGGTAAATCGCATTTTCTTAGAATCTAAGAAAGCTTTTGACACAATGCTGTACAAGAAATTGTTACAGAAGCTAGAGGAGCTGGCAAGAATAACAGGAAAAGCACTATAATGGATCAAGGAATACCTGACTGGCAGAAAACTAGTGACGGTCCGTGACGAGTTGTCGGAATGGGTGCATGTGACGAGTGGGGTTCCACAAGGATCAGCCCTAGTGCCGGTGCTGTTTCTTGTATATGTGAATGACATGACAGAAGGAATAGAGTCAGAAGAATCCATGTTCGCAGACGACGTGAAACTAATGAAGAGAATACAAACGGGTGAAAACTTAGATGAGTCATAGGAATGTTAGGAAGTATTTCTTCAGCCTTAGAGTTGTCAGGAAGTGAAACAATCTGGAGAGCGAAATGGAAGAGACGGGATCCATACATAGATTTAAGAGGAGGTATGACAAGGCTCTTGGAGCTGGAGGAGAGCAGACCTAGTAGCGACCAGCGAAGAGACGGGGCAAGGAGATGTGAATCGACCCTTGCAACCACATATAGGTAAGTACCCCCCACACACACACACACACAGACAAACACTCAACGCGTTCAAAAATTTGGACTGGTCCTTTGCCAAATCTGTCTACCCTTCTTCTAACCTTCACAGACACCGTCTTGTTAAAGCATCCTTCTTAACTTTCCTAAAATGAATCTTAGTTGTGCACATGCCTTCCTTTCTCATTACACACACATACATAGGATCACTTCTGGTACTGTTTCTGGTACATGTGAACGACATGACAGAAGAGATAAGAATCACAAGTAGCATTGTTTTGCAAATGTGATATTTCTGAGGGAACACAAGCCGTGCATGACAGGTAAATGCTACACCAGGAGCTGGATAAACTGCATGATAGGTCACACAAGTTACTACCAGAATTCAACCCCTGCAAATGCAAGGTTATGGAAATCTAGGAAGAAGAAAGAAGACTTGAAACAGACTACAGAATCGGGGAACAAAAGCTGCAACCCTCACTGCAGGACCTGGAGATGAGCACTGCACCGAGCATATCACCAGAGGCGCATATTAATAAATTAATATTTACTGCAGCAAATGCTCGATAAACAAATGAAGGTGATTTTTTTATGAAAAACGAAAAGTAATTTATGACTTTATATATGATATATGTCAAACCTACGTTGGAGTATGTAGCACCGGTATGTTGGAGTATGCAGCACCGGTATGTTGGAGTATGCAGCACCGGGATGTTGAGTATGCAGCACCGGCATGTGGAGTATGCAGCACCGGGATGTTGTAGTATGCAGCACCGGTATGTTGGAGTATGCAGCACCGGCATGTGGAGTATGCAGCACCGGCATGTTGGAGTATGCAGCACCGGCATGTTGGAGTATGCAGCACCGGTATGTGGAGTATGCAGCACCGGCATATTGGAGTATGCAGCACCGGCATGTTGGAGTATGCAGCACCGGCATGTTGGAGTATGCAGCACCGGCATGTTGGAGTATGCAGCACCGGCATGTGGAGTATGCAGCACCGGTATGTTGGAGTATGCAGCACCGGCATGTTGGAGTATGTAGCACCGACATGTTGGAGTATGTAGCACCGGTATGTGGAGTATGCAGCACCGGCATGTTGGAGTATGTAGCACGACATGTTGGTATGTAGCACCGACATGTGGGTATGTAGCACCGGCATATTGGTATGCGCACCGGAGTGTTGGAGTATGCAGCACCGGCATGTTGGAGTATGTAGCACCAGCATGTTGGGAGTGCACCGGCATGGAGCAGCACCGGCATGTTGGAGTATGCAGCACCGGCATGTTGGAGTATGCAGCACCGGCATGTGGAGTATGCAGCACCGGGATGTTGAGTATGCAGCACCGGTATGTTGGAGTATGCAGCACCGGCATGTGGAGTATGGCATTAGCACCGGCATGTTGGAGTATGCAGCACCGGTATGTGGAGTATGCAGCACCGGCATGTTGGAGTATGCAGCACCGGCATGTTGGAGTATGCAGCACCGGCATGTTGGGACGATGTTCAGCACCGCATGTTGGAGTATGCAGCACCGGCATGTTGGAGTATGCAGCACCGGCATGTTGGAGTATGTAGCACCGGCATGTATGGAGTATGGGGAGCACCGGCATGTTGGAGTATGTAGCACCGGCATGTTGGAGTATGTAGCACCGCATGTTGGAGTATGCAGCACCGGCATGTTGGAGTATGCAGCACCGGCATGTTGGAGTATGCAGCACCGGCATGTTGGAGTATGCAGCACCGGCATGTTGGAGTATGTAGCACCGGCATGTTGAAGTATGTAGCACCGGCATGTTGGAGTATGAGCACCGGCATGTTGGAGTATGTAGCACCGGCATGTTGGAGTATGCAGCACCGGCATGTTGAGCATGTAGTACCGGCATGTTGGAGATGTAGCACCGGCATGTTGGAGTATGTAGCACCGGCATGTTGGAGTATGCAGCACCGACATGTTGGAGTATGCAGCACTGACATGTAGGAGTATGCAGCACCGGCATGTTGGAGTATGTAGCACCGGCATGTTGGAGTATGCAGCACCGGCATGTTGGAGTATGTAGCACCGGCATGTTGGAGTATGCAGCACCGGCATGTTGGAGTATGTAGCACCGGCATGTTGGAGTATGTAGCACCGGCATGTTGGAGTATGTAGCACCGGCATGTTGGAGTATGCAGCACCGGCATGTTGGAGTATGTAGCACCGGCATGTTGGAGTATGCAGCACCGGCATGTTGGAGTATGCAGCACCGGCATGTTGGAGTATGTAGCACCGGCATGTTGGAGTATGTAGCACCGGCATGTTGGAGTATGCAGCACCACATGTTGGAGTATGAGCACCGGCATGTTGGAGTATGTAGCACCGGCATGTTGGAGTATGTAGCACCGGCATGTTGGAGTATGTAGCACCGGCATGTTGGAGTATGTAGCACCGGCATGTTGGAGTATGTAGCACCGGCATGTTGGAGTATGTAGCACCGGCATGGACCTCATGACTAAAGGAAGTAAAACTGAGGAAATCAGAAGATAAAAATGCCCATGAAAAATTATTACTTAAAGAACTTGAAAAGAAGGAAACAACGAAGCAAGATTGAGAAACAGCTCTAGCAGCTCCACTAACAACAATAACACAACAACAGCAGCAAGATCAGCAGCAGCAGCAACAACAACAGCACCACCACAGTCACCATCACCACCACGAAAAACCACTGTCAACAACAGCAAAAAAAAAGCAGGAGCATTAATAAACAACATTATCAGCGGCCTCCACAATAGAAGTAGAACAATAACAACATTGATATGAACAATATGTTGTAACATATACAAGAATTATTGACACCTCTGACACACCCAACACTCGTCACTGTGTAATTATTTACTACCCCCTCCTTCCCTTCCCCCTTCCTTCTGACCTTCCAGCTCATCTTCAACACCTGGAACACACACACCACCCACCAACTCTGCCTCCTCCATCATCCCCTCTCTCTCTCTCTCTCTCTCTCTCTCCTTTACAAACACACATTATATATATATATATATATATATATATATATATATATATATATATATATATACATATATACCAGAGGGATCCACTTCTATTACAAATTGTGGGACCCATTGCCTCGGAGAAGTGGATAAAAATGCTTCAAGGAAGAATATTTGGATTTCTTCCTGAAGCCATTTGAATATTCCACTTCTCCTACCACCCCATCTTTTCATTCTTTTTTTTTTTAAATAGGTATATTTTATTACATAATATGGTGCAAAAGATTTAAGAGATACATTGTTGATTTAAAGATGGCATATACAGTACATGAGGTGTGAGAGATACATGTCTAGTACATATTGTTACATGTTTGTCACTGATTATAATGCGAAAATCTCATCCAGCTCCTCAGAGCTGGGGCGCGTGCCCAAAATACAGCATGCATTACCCCTCTGAACAGCAGCGCTGAGTTGCTGGAACAGAAAACTAGCTGCCCTGGGATCCCTAGTTACCCTGTTGAGTCTTTTGCCCAGCTCCTTGAGGAACTTAGATGCACTCTTTCCCCATGAGCCAAGGGTCTCTGAGCCTATGGGAACAAACATATAATGATGGGCAAGTTCTCCACATTTTATCGACTTTTCGTACTCCCTGAAGGTGGCAGCTGCCCCTCCTTCCTCCCTGGTGTATTGGAGATAGGTATCAGCCAAGGCAGATGCACATGTGTAGTCCCACACCACCTGCTTGCCGTCTGTCCAGGCTTGAAGGGTGATACCATCTGGACGCTTTTGGCTGCCATCAGATCTGCATAGTTGGGGTGGTTCCCTTACTGCTGGGCATCCGGCTGTTGTGAGGCTCCTCTTGATAATGTTATTAACCTCTTCATGTCTTGCAATCTTTCCCTCGGATTTACGACACACAAGACCATGGTACCCGAATCGGTCTGCTGCTTCACTGCCACAAATACACCTGTGTTCGGCGAGAATAGGGGCGGCAAGTCGAAGGGCAACACCAATGCGGATGGTCTGTGGGTCGAGGCGTGTGCCAAGGCTGGAGTTGGGAACAGCCAACAGAAAGTCCCCTGCATGAGGAGCTCTCACTGCAAGGAGGCGGGCTCTATCCTTCCCTGACACACTCTGAAGTATTGCTGAGGCTATATTCTCTACTATTGGGCCATCCCAGTGCGACTGCTTGTAGTTGTTGGGGGGAGCAGGTCTGGTTTCAGAGCCTGTTAGATTATCCCAGATCCTGGCTCCGTCAACGAACTTTTGGTCATGGATTCCAATCGTGTCCCTAAGATGTTCAGGGAGAATCGCTGCTACAAGCCCTCTGGATGCAATGCATGAAGGCAGGATGCAATGCATGAAGACAGGAAAGCAGGTAGAGCAATTTGAGATGACTTGCGGACACCAATGCCTCCTAGTCTGACTGGGAGTGTAGCTTGGTCCCACTACCCATCTTCTAGAGTGAGGTTAAGTACTTTAGTAAAGATCTGTCTCAGGATACTGTCATATTCGTGCAGTATAGGGTTATCATATATATATATATATAATATATATATATATATAAACTTCAACTTTACTTTTCAATGGGGCAGTTTGCATCATCTGCTATATCTACTGCTGACGTATTTTCCAGGTGTAAATTATTATATATTTCTCTAATCTTTCCTCCTGAGACTATACAATTAGAGGGATTTTAAGCGTTCGTATTATTTTAAGTGCTTGACTGAATTGAAAGTACTCTGTATGTACAATCTCCAGATCTGCAAATTTGACTGCCTTAGAAAAGGCATCACTTACTTGAGATCTCTTCTTTAAATTTTTTTAGTTTCCAGCCTAGCATTTTCTGCCATACTGAGTGGTTTAATTACGATGTGTGCTCTGTCCAAATGTGTCCTCGCTGAACACCATACAGAGCACTGCAAGGCTGTTAACACTTCAAGATCTGCTGTGTCCTCAATGGAAACAACTCTTATTTCTAGCATCACCTGGGAAGAATGTTACGTTGCCGTGATGTGTATCCTTGTCAATGCCTGATACAAGTACAAGAAAAATAATTGGATCGTGCAGTGTACCTTGAATAGCAGATCTCACTGTTGCAGCCTCTGATTTTACTTTTATTAACCATTACTCTTTTGGTCCGACTTCTAAGAAAGTTGAAGATCCATCTTCTCACTTTTCCAATTATTCCCTTAACACACTGTGTTATTATACCAAGATTACCCTTAACACACTGTGTTATTATACCAAGATTACACTTGAAGACTTTTGGAAAGTCTTCATAAATTAAATCCGCCTTTTGTTTGCCCTCAGTGAGTCCAAAACTAAGTGTTAGTGGATAAATAAGTCAGGTGTATGTTGAAAATGGTATAAAATACTGACAAGTTGATCTTTAAGACACATGTGCAACAGTTGGGTATCTTTAGAGATGCTCTCCATGGAGTTGAACTCTTCTCCAGTCTGAGGGACTGACCACCTCAAATACTATTTCTCTGTATTTGACTGAAGAAGCCTACTGCGTTGGCGAAACGTTTCAACAATAAAGATACCCAACTGTTGCACATGTGTCTTAATCATCAAGTCAGATGTATACCAGTCTGGTATCTTTAGTGATGATACCTAACTGTTCCATCTTATGTCTTACCCATCTACTTGTAGGTACAGTATACCATCCATAAATATAATGAGACGTCGTAATGGTCTAGCACTTGCGGGACAATGGCGTCCTGTTCTAAACCCATATTGTCCTGCCTTCTGCGTAACCAGTCTATGTGTTGGCCACCCTTAGCTTAGGTAAGGTTAGTCAAGAAACAGGACAAGTGTTTCCTGACGCAGGTCTTAGTCATACGATAATCCACCACTGGAGCTTTTGGTTATGTGACTGAGGCCTTCCGCTGGTTCACCGGTGGTCCACCCCTTTAAAAATTATGGTTATTATTATAACAATTTTTGGGGGGCCACCCTTGCTTCTCATCACTTTAAAAAAAATCATAATTTGAGATGCTATTGCCACTGGTGTCTAGTTTTTTTTTTATTTCTTTACTGCCACTTTTATAGTCAAGGGATATATTATTTTTATATGTCTCGAAAGCATGAGACATTTTTTCATTTTAGTAGAAAAATAATGTCATGAGTGTGGGCCTGGGAGAGAGATTAAGGGGCGTGCTATCAATGGCTTCTTCAGTCCTGTGGTGGGGTTAGAACTATGCCAAACATATTGGCAGAGTATGGTGTCACATTCATAAAAATATTGTTTGGGTTGCCTGGCTTCACTCTGCTTAATATCTTACTAAACACAGAGCCTTTTTATTTTCTATCCTTGCTACAACCATCTCCATAACAGTAGAGTGTGATCTATCGAGATAGTAGGAATCTTTCTCAGTTGACAGCCATGGTGTGGACTTTAAAATGTGTTGATATATACTATATACTATCTTTCCCATGAGTACTGAACCATCAGCATGTCGTTCGTTTACTTGCTGTTAGTACTCAAAGTTCCATTTTCCTTAGACAAGGGCCTTGGGCTATTTATAAATAAAAACCATTTTGGCTTACTTTCAATTTCACTGACGGCACTCTGTCTCTGTCTCTCTCTCTCTCTCCTGTTCACTGATTTATTGAATTATTTTAATGGTAACTCGATGCTTCCTACTTTTCCAACCATTATTCTTTTCCATTCTTGAGAAAGTCAGTATCTTCTGAGCAGTTGTGTGGTTGTTCAGCTTCTGCTGCAGGAGTGTTGTGCCCTTCCTACCTTGCTGCTTGTCGTCTTCCTTGGTGGTAAGTCACTAATATTATCTTCTCAACATATTTGAAATCCTTCTTCCGTTCTCCATTCCACGTTAGTTTTCTCCATCTAACCATTTTCTCTCACACTACCTCTCCCTCTCAATTTCCCCTCCTGTTCCAGCCTCTTCCTTTCCTACGTTCATTTTTTTCAGTATTTCTTTATATATTCATCCACCCACTCAACCTTAATGAGGAAAATATGTCTTCTCAATCTTCCTTCCTTCCCTCCCTCACTCATTACCACAATCCTTATCTCCCTCGTTCCCTCCCTACCACCTACAACATCCACTCTACACCCACACAAGCATAATCTATTACATGAAAATTCACCTCCAGCTTCAACCGCTCCCTCAAAATATCCCTAAGACCCCACAATTCCTCTACAATAAGACCTTCCATCATCTCAAAATAACTTCCTCTCCTTCCCCTCCTCCTCTTCTTGCCCCGTTACTTCAAGTAATCTTCGTCGTGGTGGGAGCCACGACTGTGACCGTGACAGCTTCCTAGTCGTGTCTGCCATAAAATATTATTCAGAAAACAAAGTGTCATATGGGCTGGAACCATATGACATCCCCACACCTATACCCCTGCAACATGTACTCCTACAACATGTACCCCTGCAACATGTACTCCTACAACATGTACCCCTGCAACATGTACCCCTGCAACATGTACCCCTGCAACATGTACCCCTGCAACATGTACCCCTGCAACATGTACCCCTACAACATGTACTCCTGCAACATGTACCCCTACAACATGTACCCCTGCAACTTGTACCCCTACAACATGCCACACAGTGAAAGCAGAATTTTCTTACCTTAATATGTGTTTATTTTAGCCTTGCCTCGCGGTTTGAGGCGAGAGTATTCCTCATGCCACTGTAGCTATCCACCATACTAAGTAAATTTATTTAGGTACAGGTACACACAAGTACAATTATCATACATAGTTTAATATATATGTAAACTACCAAGGATAATCCCCCCAAAACGTCAGTCATGATTGTAAACGGTTCACTGGAGTGTACAGTGGACAACGCACTGGCTTGCTTGTTTTAGTACTAGCTTGCCACGGGTTCGAACCCTAGCACTCTGAGTTATTATACCTTCACAAATCACTAGTCGCGCCGTGACTTCCGGATGAGTGCGACCTCACCAAGCTGACAGCTGTTGTTAGTGATGTTTCTGCATGTTCTTCTCGGGAGACCATCATTCGTTATGTTCCTCTGCCGACTGTTATTGTGTTTCCTTCTGATAATCTGTTTTCTAATGAACTGTCTCCTGATGGATTCCCTTTTTGCCAATTTCTCTTTCTTCCTTGTCTTCAGCCAAGTGTAGTCAGGATGAAGTCAGGGGTGCAGCCAAGTGTGTCTTTCTTTCCCTTTATCTTTCCCCTTCCCTACTAACTCAGCCAAAACAGTCATTAATAAATTATAATAATTATAAATACCACCCTTGTTATTCTCCCTTTGGTATTATACCACTCCTCCCTACTATACTTCCCGCTCTCCCCTCCCCTTTTATCCCAACACTCTCCCCTCCTTCCCCTCTCCCCGATTCTTTCCACTCACCCTTCCGTCCTTCCTCCTCCTCCTCCTCCTCCCTGACGCCTGGGAACCACCTCACCGATGCTTTAACTATCCTGGGTCCCGTCTCCCTCTTCTTCTTTTTGCGGCTGCCGTCACAGTCCGGTATAACGGACTTCAAGGTGGGATTTGGGTGCCTCTTCTGCCACCTTGCTTACGGAACCTCTCACTCTCACACATGACCTATTCAAACAACATCAACAACAACATCACCATCAACAGCATCATCAACAACAACAAAAATAACAAACCAACAGAACAAGAAAAACATACACACAAAAAAATACAAAAAACACAGTAAAAACCAACTTCAACACATCACCACGAATGAAAAGTACAAAAAAAAAACTACAAAAATAAAACAATTACAAAAACAAAATAAAAACCTCCACAAAAAAAATCCCCCCCAAAAAAAACAATAAATACCACAACGTAAATTAAATCACCACAACGAAAATTACAAAAAAAAAATTACAAAAACCATCACAAAAAATAAAATCAACCCCAACAAAAACCACATAAAAACCACAGCAACAAAAACCACATAAAAAAACCATCATAACAAAAAACACAACAATAAGCCCAGAACTCATCATAACAAAAACTATCACAATAAAAACCACAAAATCACAACATAAATCGTAGAAAAACTTTCAGAATAAAAGTCATCAAAAAATACAACAAAAGTCATAACAAAACAACAGCAAAACCATCACAACAACAGTAACAATAAAGATTACAACACAATCCGCCACAAAAACCACAACAAAAAAATTACAACAAAAACCATCACACTAAAAATCCTTACAACAAAAACCATCACAACAATAACAAAAACAAAAACCATCACAACAATAACATAAAACAAAAACAAAAACCATCACAACAATAACCATAAAACCAAAACCATAACAAAAATCATCACAACAACCATAAAAACAAAAGCCATAACAAATCACAATAATAACCATAAAACAAAATACATAAAAACATCACAATAACCATAAAAACCATCACAACAACGACCATAAAAAAACTATCACAAATAAAAAAAACAAAACCATCACAGGGAAAAACAAAAAATATTAAAACGAAAACTACCCACCCCCAAAAAAAAAAAACATCGAAAACCACAACAAAATCCATCACAATAAAAGCCACAAAAATATAACGACAATAAGCACACTAAAAACCATAGCAACAGACAAACAATAGAACTAACCATAACAAAAAAAATCACAACAAAAATCATCGCATCAAACACCATTACAAAAACTTCAAAAATCACAATAAAAACACCGAAACAACCACCACAAAAAGCACAATAAAAACACCAAAACTACAAAAAACAATAAAAACAAAACCACAATAAAACACCAAAACAACCACCACAAAAAACACACTAAAAACACCAAAAACTACAAAAATCACAAAAACACCGAAACAACCACAATAGAAACACCAAAACAACCACCACAAAAAACAATAAAAAACACCAAAACCACAAAAAACAATAAAAAAAACGAAACACCAAAACAATCACAATAAAACACCAAAACAACCACAATAAAAACACCAAAACAACCACAATAAAAACACCAAAACAACCACAATAAAAACACCAAAACAACCAAAATAAAAACACCACAACAATCACAAAAGCACAATAAAAACACCAAAACAACCACCACAAAAAAATAAAAACACCAAAACAACCATCACAAAAACACAATAAAAACACCAAAACAACCAACACAAAAATATAATAAAAAAAATCACAAAATAAAACACCAAAATAACCACCAAAAAAACAAAATCACTAAAAATACCATCACAAAAAACAATAAAACACCAACCACAAAAAAACTCAAAAATACCAAAACAGTCACTAAAAACACAATAAAAACCAAACCACCACAGAAAACACACCAAAACAACCACCACAAAATATTCAATTAAAAACACCAAAACAACCACCACAAAAAACAATAATAATAATCATAGTAATAATAATAACAGCAGTAAAATGTATTGCTTAAATATAATTCATATACATGCACACAAATCGGAATTTAATTGATAAACCAAGTAGTGTGGTCAGTGATGAACCAAGTAGTGTGGTCAGTGATGAACCATGTAGTGTGGTCAGTGATGAACCATGTAGTGGTCAGTGATGAACAATGTAGTGTGGTCAGTGATGAACCATGTAGTGTGGTCAGTGATGAACCATGTAGTGTGGTCAGTGATGAACCATGTAGTGTGGTCAGTGATGAATCATGTAGTGTGGTCAGTGATGAACCAAGTAGTGTGGTCAGTGATGAACCATGTAGTGGTCAGTGATGAACAATGTAGTGTGGTCAGTGATGAACCATGTAGTGTGGTCAGTGATGAACCAAGTAGTGTGGTCAGTGATGAACCAAGTAGTGTGGTCAGTGATGAACCATGTAGTGGTCAGTGATGAACAATGTAGTGTGGTCAGTGATGAACCATGTAGTGTGGTCAGTGATGAACCATGTAGTGTGGTCAGTGATGAACCATGTAGTGTGGTCAGTGATGAATCATGCAGTGTGGTCAGTGATGAACCAAGTAGTGTGGTCAGTGATGAACCAAGTAGCGTGGTCAGTGATGAATCATGTAGTGTGGTCAGTGATGAACCATGTAGTGTGGTCAGTGATGAACCAAGTAGTGTGGTCAGTGATGAACCAAGTAGTGTGGTCAGTGATGAATCATGTAGTGTGGTCAGTGATGAATCATGTAGTGTGGTCAGTGATGAACCATGTAGTGTGGTCAGTGATGAACCAAGTAGTGTGGTCAGTGATGAACCAAGTAGTGTGGTCAGTGATGAACCAAGTAGCGTGGTCAGTGATGAATCATGTAGTGTGGTCAGTGATGAACCATGTAGTGTGGTCAGTGATGAACCAAGTAGTGTGGTCAGTGATGAACCAAGTAGTGTGGTCAGTGATGAACCATGTAGTGTGGTCAGTGATGAACCAAGTAGTGTGGTCAGTGATGAACCAAGTAGTGTGGTCAGTGATGAACCAAGTAGTGTGGTCAGTGATGGCTGGGCACCGTTATCCTGCCTTTCACTAACCTTCGTACAGCAAGGATAAAGTAACGTGCTCCTCAAACTTGATTAACAAACACCAACTGATAACCCGTTTATATATATTAAAACCTCTTAAATATATATATATATATATATATATATATATATATATATATATATATATATATATATATATATATTCGGCACGAATAGGTAAAACTTACGATTTTGGCTTAAATAGCAACGCTATTGAAAATTTGTGTATGCAATAATTTCGCAAAAATCATTCTGAACCTAACGAAAAAACAATTTCATTGTGTGTATTTATTATTAAATTATTGAAACTTATCTAAAATATATTTAGTTAGATTAGGCTAAATTAAATTGCGCTTGTTATAATAAGGTTAAGTAAGTTTTCTAAGATTCTTTTGGTACAAAATTATTATTTTTTACATTAACACAAATGAAAAATATATATCTTTAAACGTATAAGAGAAACTTTTAGAAAGGACTTAATTTTAAATGAGTTCTTGCTAACTAACCAATTTTACTTATTCGGCACAACATATATAAATATAACTGACCTGAATAATACTATAGACCAGACTAAGAGACCTCAGCGATACCACAAACCTTTATAACAGACCACAATGGTACTACAGTCCATTATAACAGACCTGAGTGTACTACAGGCCATTGTAGCAGACCTAAATATTCCTTCAGACCAGTACAACAGACCTAAAAGGCGAATACTCAGCATTTATTGTTGTGGATGACAGTAATAAAGAAGTTGCATACTTATTCTTCTTGATTTCTCCTGGTTCAGGAGGCCACCTCTAGCAGAGGCCGCTCCAGGCCATCCTTTCCACTCACTACGTGACAGTAGACACTAATGTCTTCCCCAGGACAACCTCTCTACTTACTACCTGACAGTAGACACTAATGTTTTCCCAGGCCACATAGCAAGGTACTCAAGCTTTAAACCTAAATTCATGTTTTACAAAACTCCTAATAATATCTACTTACTGTTAGGTAAGAAGTAACACTTTCATCATCATTCACTTCACTGTCTTGCCAGAGGCGTGCTGATACAACAGTTCAAAGCTGCATCTATTCTCACTCCTTCAGAGTGCAAGCACTGTACTTTCCACCTCCAGGAATCAAGTCCGGATAACCGGTTTCCATGAAACCCTTCACAAATTTTATCTCACACTCCAACAGCACGTCGTTATAAAAAGCACCTGTCTCCACTGACTCTTATCTGACAGGCTCACACACGCTTGCTGGATGTCTAAGCCCCTCGCACACAAAATCTCCTTTACCCCCTCTTTCCAACATTTCTTAAGAAGTTCCCTACCCCGACTTCCCTCTACCACAAATTTATACACCCTCTTAGTCATCCTATTTTGTTCCATCCTCTCTAAATGTCCGAACCACCTCAACAACCGCCTCCTCAGCCCTCTGGACAATATTTTTAGTAACCCCTGCACCTCCTAATCTCTAAGCTACGAATTCTCTGCATATATATATATATATATATATATATATATATATATATATATATATATATATATTATTTAATACCACGAACGAGTGGTATTGATCAATAACTACACTGCACTAGCCAGGGGTCGAACCCATGATGCTTTGGCCCGCCTCATGATGAGCGAAAACACATGACGCTCTAGTCCACTGAACCACACAATCCTATGTGTGTGTGTTTACTTACCTAATTGTGGTTGCAAGGGTCGAGTCATAGCTCCTGGCCCCGCCTCTTCACTAGTCGCTACTAGGTGTGTGTACAGTATATGCATGTGCATATGTCTGGGGGGTTATTTAGAAGAGTTTACATTATGAAGGAGAGAAGGGGACAACTTCTAAGTAAAAGTAGGTGTTAGACAGGAATGTGTGATGCCACAATGTTCGTTTAGCATACAGTATTTATAGATGGCGTTATAAAAGCAGTGAACGCTTGGGTAGTGGAGAGAGGCGTAGCATTGAAAGATAACCAATCTGATACAAAGTGGGAAATATCACAGTTTCTTTTTGTTGACTTATTTTGGGAGATTCTGAAGAGGAGTTGCGAAGGTTGGTGGAGGAATTTGTGTGTGCAAAGGCAGAAAATTAAATGAATACAGAAAAGAGCAAGGTGATGAGGGTAGCAAAATATTTATGTAATGAAAGATTTGAAATAAGAGCTAGAAAGTGAATGTATTTAGATATTTAGGAGTGCAAGTGTCAGCAGGTGGATCTATAAAAGACGAAGTGAGCATTTGAATACATAATGGGAGAAAGGTGGGTGGAGTGTTGAGAAGGCTAAAAGATAAAGAAGCAAATACAAAGTGGGAGTTGTCACAGTTGCTTTTTGCTGATGACACTGTGCTTTTGGGAGATTCTGAAGAGAAGCTGCAGAGGTTGGTGGATGAATTTGGTAGGGTGTGTAAAAGAAGAAAATTGAAAGTGAATATAGGAAAGAGTAAGGTGATGAGGATAACAAAAAGAATAGGTGACGAAAGATTGGATATCAGATTGGAGGGAGAGAGTATGGAGGAGGTGAATGTATTCAGATATATGGGAGTGGACATGTCGGCGGATGGGTCTATGAAGGATGAGGTGAATCATAGAATTGATGAGGGGAAAAGGGTGAGTGGAGCACTTCGGAGTCTGTGGAGACAAAGAACCTTGTCCATGGAAGTAAAGAGGGGAATGTATGAGAGTATAGTTATACCAACGCTCTTATATGGGTGTGAAGCATGGGTGATGAATGTTGCAACGAGGAGAAGGCTGGAGGCAGTGGAGATGTCATGTCTGAGGTCAATGTGTGGTGTGAATATAATGCAGAGAATTCGGAGTTTGGAAATTAGGAGGAGGTGCGGGATTACCAAAACGATTGTCCAGAGAGCTGAGGAGGGGTTGTTGAGGTGGTTTGGACATGTAGAGAGAATGGAACGAGACAGAGTGACTTCGAGAGTGTATAAATCTGTAGTGGAGGGAAGGCGGGGTAGGGGTCGGCCTAGGAAAGGTTGGAGGGAGGGGTAAAGGAAGTTTTGTGTGCGAGGGCTTGGACTTCCAGCAAGCATGTGTGAGCGTATTTGATAGGAGTGAATGGAGGCATATGGTTTTAATACTTGACGTGCTGTTGGAGTGTGAGCAAAGTAACATTTATGAAGGGATTCAGGGAAACCGGCAGGCCGGACTTGAGTTCTGGAGATGGGAAGTACAGTGCCGGCACTCTGAAGGAGGGGTGTTAATGTTGCAGTTTTATAACTGTAGTGTAAAGCACCCTTCTGGCAAGACAGTGATGGAGTGAATGATGATGAAAGTTTTTCTTTTCGGGCCACCCTGCCTTGGTGGAATCGGCCGATGTGTTAAAAAAAAAAAAAAAAAAAAAAAATATATATATATATATATATATATATATATATATAGCAAAGTACAGTGGTACCAACATGCGTGCGTGAGTGTGTGTGAGGAATGGGCTTCAAATGTTACAGCGAGGAGGTTGGTGGAAGCAGTGGCTGGCCGCCATGCTTGAGAACAATATGTGGAATAAATATTTTAAGTAAGCTAGGAGCCTACAAATTAGAAGAGGATGCGGGGTTATGACAGCAACAATTCTGAGAGCTGAGAAGGCTTTGTTGAGGTAATTTGGGCATTTAGGAAGGATGAACTAGAATAGGATTATAAGGTGTATAATTCTGGGATGGAAGGAATGAGGGTGTGAGGGGTCTTCCCATGAAGGGTTGGAGGTTTTAAGTGGTAGGGGCTTGAACTTCCAGCAAGCATGTTTGAGCGTCTTACATAGGAGTGGAAATAAGTGATTTTAAGGGCATGACAAGCGGTTAGTGTCAGCAAGGTAACATTCCTGAAGGGACTTCAAGGAAACCAGTTAGGTGGTTGGTACAGTGCCTGCACTCTGAAGGAAGGGTGGATGTTGCAGTCAGAGAGTCGTTTCAATTATGATGTCAGCACACTTCTGGCAGGACACCTATTGAATAAGTGAGTGTTAATGTGTTTCCTTTTAATGTACGATCCCTGCGGATTTTGTGCTTCCCTACGATTATAATAATGATAATAACCCAAACATTAATAATAAAACTTAAACGTTACTTTTACTAAACTTCAAATTTAAATATATGAAAAGACAATATATAACATGAGGTAATACTTTACACACTGAATTACAGCTAGGTAGAGAACTCTCTCTCTCCATGACAGGGTTGTCGTGGGTAGCTACCCACTTACCCACCCGAGCTGGGTTTTTCAGTTTTAAGCCGGGCTCAGCTGAGCTGGTACCTTAACTCAAAAGTTATTATTTATTATGATTGTGATACAAAGAGTTACAGTAATTCAACTCTATTTTTCATTGACGCTTTTCATTGATCCAAAATACAGTATTTTATATAAAATAGATTGAACAGAGCAATTAGAAAGTGAACTTGCACTTGTTTTGAACTTGAATGGTGGTGAGGGTGGGTTTTTAGAGGTGCCTGCCACACTAGGTTCACTGGGTATACTCCTTACATCATCTACATCCTCTTCAAGACGCTCGCTATCTCGGGGTTTCTTAGCAAATTCATTACATTTCTTATTTCAGGTGCTCTCCCAGTCATTCAATTAATGAACTGTTTTTTTCAATACAATGTCAGTCTTTCTGTTTATTTACTCATGCTCACTCCTTTCAGTCTATAACTTTACATCTGCCTTAAGGAGTTCTGCCTATTGGAAAAGTTAGGCTTGTTTACTACGACATATATATATATATATATATATATATATATATATATATATATATATATATATATATATATATGCAGAACAACCAAATTAAAAAAAATTGTGAAATTCAAAGAGCTTTCCTTGGATAATGTGAGAAGTCACGAAAGCACTTAGATTTTCACTATTTTCTCACAGTGATTGTTCTGCATATTGTGATATCACCTGTTTACTGTGATCTTATTTGCACACACACACACACACACACACATATATATATATATATATATATATATATATATATATATATATATATATATTGAGACTTGCCGAATAGGCTAAACTCCATTAAAAAATAAACTTTTCCAAAAATTTTGTTTTACAGATTGATAGCTTTTCATTAACAATGACAACGATTTTTATTTTTGAACCAAAACCTAGAAACGTCACCTAACCTGTCTTAACGTGTCGTCACCATGTTGCGTTTACACCTTCACTGCCATAAACACACTGCTTAATGTTCCCTTGTAAACTGAATATTTATGCTGCAGTGATTTAACAAGTCTCAACACGACCAGTAAGCCAGTGGAAGGCCTCGGTCAGATGACCAAAAGCTCCAGCTGTGGGTCATCATAAGACTAAGACCCGCGTCAGAACACACTTGCCGTGTTTCCTGACAAACCTTACCTAACTTAATCAACGTGAAAACTTTCACACTGGATTTCATCATCGTTTGTGTACATGTAATATGTACACTGTACACCGGGGTTATTGTCACAACAAATTTCAACCTGCATGGATGCATTTGTAACCTTAACATATTTTTATCTGACATGTCCTAACATGTTAAATGGTTTGTAAACACACCATCAATATTGCTTTAATTATAATCAGAGACAGTAATATTGTTCTAATAAGTCACATACAGCGGAAGCATGAGCAATACAGTACAGTAGAATACATGTGAAAGTACACTACAAAACTGTACACTGCACTGTATTTGTATTATATACAGAAAGATTTCACTTAACTTATGCTTTCATATCAAGTATAATGTTGTCAGCATAATATATGTAAACAAAATTAATAATTCATTGTAAACACATGATATTAAGCAAAAAATAAATGAAAATAAAAAGGGGACTTTTCTAAAAAAAAAAAAAAAAAAAAAAAAGGTTTTATTCTAAAAAACGAGTTTTTATAAAACACCCGGGCAGACTAGGGTTTAAAAAAAAAAAAAATTTATGAGCTCTAGGTCATGAAGAATAAAATACTCAATTTATGATAGAAGGTAAAGGAACATAAGAAAGAAGGAACACTGCAGCAGGCCTACTGGCCCATGCGAAGCAAGGGACTTGCTTGATCAGTGTGGGCTCTATGTTGGTGCTGCTGACTCTATCATAAGAAGAAGGGTGACACTGATCAGCTGTAGAATGTAATCAGATTTGATCCGAGAGGGCAAGAGGGTAGCTCCAACTCCATGGACTAAGAACCCTTCGGCGGCATCAAGGCACGAGAGTCATTAAGGTTGTAAGTCACCTGTTCACCACCAATCAAGAATACGTTAATTCCTTAAATAGGGATTAAAGTAAACTTTCAGTGTGTATACACTGAAGGACATACACCTCTCAGTGGATACACATTGAGACATACACCATTCAGTGTATATATACAAACATAAAATACTCAGTATATATACACACATACACCACGCAGTGTATATACACAGATATACACCACTCAGTGTATATACATTCACCACTCAGTGCATATACACAGACAGGCTCGTCTGGTGCTTGCCTGGTCAACCAGGCTGTTGCTGCTGGAGGCCCGCTGTCCCACATATCCATCACAGCCTGGTTGATCTGGCACCCGGTGAAGATACTTGTCCAGTTTCCTCTTGAACGCTTCTACACTGGTTCCAGCCAGTGTAGAAGCCTGGACGAGCCTGGCCCATGGCCGGGCTCAGAGAGTAGGTAAACTCGAAAACCTTCAAAGGTATATCAAAGGTAAAGGTATACACCACTCAGTGTATATACACAGATATACCACTTAGTGTATACACAGAGATATACCACTTAGTGTATATACACAGAGATATACCACTGAGTGTATATCCTTGCTAAGATACGCGAGTCACTGGTGTTGAAGGTTAGAGCAAGAGTGACCTGGAAGGTGTGCATGGCACCCACACACAACTCTGCTCCTGATATTTAACCTGCCATCTTAGCTCCCGGTGGCACTGCTCTCTCCATAATTAACTGGGCACTTCCTGAGGCAGTGCCACACCCTCCTGGCAAGTTTCGTCAAGATCGGTGACACCGTTCTTGAAGGAACTCATTAAAATGTCAAGGTCTTCGAGAGTGATGGGGCGTTAACCTGTCCCGTCTCGTAGACGACTTTGTTCAGCAACACTGACTTTTGGCCTCTTGGGTCTTATTATAACTACTCTTGACGCTGTGTATTGAGTTTGTCTCTACTTCCTCACCAAATTCATACATCCCGATGGTTCATCTGTGTCTTCAGCTTCCACTTGTGTCCCCTTGATCCTGGTCCTCTTAAACAGTCTGTTCCTATCTTCCTTATCAATTCCTCTTAAGATTTTTTATGTAGTAATCATGTCCTCCCTTGTCCTTCTCTCCAGTAAAGTCGTCAGGTTTAGTTCCTTCAAACCTCTTCTCTCAGCTCATTACTCTCATTTCTGGTACTAGCCTGATTGCAAATCTTTAGACCCTTTCTAGTTTCTTCACGTGCTTGACCGGGTGTGGGCTCCATGGTAGGACCACAAACGAATAATTATACTAATATACGTAATGTATAAGGTTCTGAAGGAATCTTTATTCAAGTTCCTAAATGTTTTTCTGAGGTTTGCTAATGCATATGCCTCTGCGCATGTCGCACATGTTTTATATATGTGCGCCTCTGACGATGTGATGGGTGTGATGTTCATTCCAAAATTCTTTACCCTGAACGATATTTGCAGTTTCTCGCTTCTCAATCTGCATTCTGCCTGTGGTCGCAACCTCCCCAGCCCCAATTTTCATGACCTGCACTTGCCAGGGTTACACTCCAGTAACCACTTGTTTGACCATATTTTTTGCAGTGTGTCCAGGTCTATCTGTAGCCTGTCTCAAGTCTCTTTCGTTTGTATTCTTCTCGTTAGTTTTACGTTACCAGCAAACAATGAAACATACGAGTCAATCTTCTCTGACAGGTCATTTACGTAGTACATTAAGACTCGTAACGGTGTGTGTGTGTGTATACACGTACCTGGGAGTTCTCGTGTAGGTAACATCAACAGATATTGGGGGTAAGTTTAACAGAAGACTGCCCTAGTTTTGTCAAATATTACTGTGGGTGTATTCATAAGGCCAAGTGTGCTGTGTCGTTTTCTCCTCTGTCGTGTGTGTTCAGAGGTGGGTGCGTCTTGAAAGAGAAATGTGTTCTGTCGCCCTCTCATCTGGTAGGTGCGTTGTGAGGTGCGTTCTGCCTACGTCACCCCCGACGGCGCGTTCACCGACCCTGAGCTCAGATACCTGTGTCTAAATCCTCCAGCATCGCCTCCCTCAGGTCATCAAGAGACGCCAGTGACGAAATCCACAAAGCGACATTTCAAACACTTTCACTAACAGGATAACATTTACAAATGCCATGTTAACATAGTGGAACCACTTTCACTAACAGGATAACATTTACAAATGTCATGTGTAACATTTACAATGTCATCTCAACACAGTAAACAATGCTATAACTTTATCCAAATATATTCACAACCTCTGTTTTAAATGTTATTTTGGTAATCAGATGTAAAATAAATTTAAGTTTAAAAATATATAAAATATATGGTCTTAAGAAACTCCACACGAGTTATTATTACTGTAATTATTATGGAGGAGGTGAATGTATTCAGATATTTGGGAGTGGACATGTCGGCGGATGGGTCTATGAAGGATGAAGTGAATCATAGAATTGATGAGGGGAAAAGGGTGAGTGGAGCACTTCGGAGTCTGTGGAGACAAAGAACCTTGTCCATGGAAGTAAAGAGGGGAATGTATGAGAGTATACTTATACCAACGCTCTTATATGGGTGTGAAGCATGGGTGATGAATGTTGCAACGAGGAGAAGGCTGGAGGCAGTGGAAATGTCGTGTCTGAGGTCAATGTGTGGTGTGAATATAATGCAGAGAATTCGGAGTTTGGAAATTAGGAGGAGGTGCGGGATTACCAAAACGATTGTCCAGAGAGCTGAGGAGGGGTTGTTGAGGTGGTTTGGACATGTAGAGAGAATGGAACGAGACAGAGTGACTTCGAGAGTGTATAAATCTGTAGTGGAGGGAAGGCGGGGTAGGGGTCGGCCTAGGAAAGGGTGGAGGGAGGGGGTAAAGGAAGTTTTGTGCGCGAGGGGCTTGGACTTCCAGCAAGCATGTGTGAGCGTATTTGATAGGAGTGAATGGAGGCATATGGTTTTTAATACTTGACGTGCTGTTGGAGTGTGAGCAAAGTAACATTTATGAAGGGATTCAGGAAACCGGCAGGCCGGACTTGAGTTCTGGAGATGGGAAGTACAGTGCCGGCACTCTGAAGGAGGAGTGTTAATGTTGCAGTTTTATAACTGTAGTGTAAAGCACCCCTCTGGCAAGACAGTGATGGAGTGAATGATGATGAAAGTTTTTCTTTTTCGGGCCACCCTGCCTTGGTGGGAATCGGCCGATGTGTTAATAAAAATAATAAAATAATTATTATTATTAATATTATTATTCATAGAAAGTACTGAAGCAGTGAAAATCACGGCAATATTTCGACCAACTCAAGTGAAACATAACTCTTATTCGCGAGCGAAATGAAGATAAAGACACTAATTACAGGAGAAATTTCACCGAGAGAAAGAAATCAGTTTGTTCAAGCTGAGCACATATGTCTCTGTAAGTGGTGTCGGTAGGTGTTAACTAATGTGTTCACATAAAGTGTCGCTGCTTCAAGTGGTGTCAGAAAGCTACGTTTCACAGAAGTTGAACTCAACCCAAGATGTATATACAAGTTCAGTGATGTTCCTCTACATTTGCAAGCTGGAATCAAAAGGGCACTGTCTCTACAACTTGATTTCATTGAGACAACGTTTCGCTCTGTGTAGAATCTTTATCATGACTTGATAAAGCCCCTACACAGGGCGAAACGTTGTCCCTTCTAAGGTACTTGGCAGCATGGAAATTCACAACATAACATTTATTGCTAAGTTTTAGCGTACATGTAGACCTTGGGTCACATAGTAAACAATAGTAGTAGTAGTAGTAGAGCTCTGACCGTGTAGATTATTCAGCGCTCTTAGTAACAGTCACATAGTAATAGAGGGCGCTGAGCGCTCTCAACAATAGACAATAGACGGGGTGATCAGGATGCCCACCCCGCGGCCTGGTGGCAAAAGCTCTCGCTTCACACGGTGAGTGTCCGGGTTGGAGACCCGGCGAAGGGATGGAAGCATGGGACGACGTGTTTCCTTACACCGGTTGTCTATGTTCACCCATCAGTAAAATGGGTACCTGGATGTTAGTCGACTGATGTGGGTTGCATCCTGGGACAAAACTGGCCTAATTTGCCCGAAATGCTCTGCATAACAAGCGGCTTTCTATATAGTAGTATGTCACTATGTCAGCTAGGACTGTATACCTTGTACATGTACTTGTAGTAAATAAGATATTATTATTGTATTATGTATCAAGAGAGCCCTTGCTGCCTATCTATTACCCATTGGTGGGGCCCCCTGCCTGCCAACTACTGCCACGTGTATTAGCCACAGTCGTGGGCACTGTCACGTGTGTGGGCACCTCGGCCTGGTCTCACTGACCTTGACACGCATAATTCTGCAGTCACTTTTTCCCCCGTCAATACTTGTGTAACTGTGTCTTGTAAGAGACCCTTAACTGAACCACTGGCCAAGTCCTACCGTAATCTCCCTCACCTCTGCAACCTTTGTAGCTCCGTGTAGAACATTTTTTTTTTTTTACCCCGCCTCTCACACTTCTGTAACCTTTCCAACCGAATGTAAAAGTTTTGTTCACAGAGCGGTTATCTGTTGGTAGGAAAGGACCCTCACTGTTCTGGCAATACTTCGAACCCATCTTTACTATTTCTATTCTCAACGCATCAGGCAGAACTGCTTCTCCAGTATCCTTGTTGAACTTCACAAGTCCAGTGTCATGACAGAATGTACACTATTATACATGATATACACAGAGTAAACGCTACACATTTAGTCCATAATAGAGTACATGCTACACACTGAGTACACAATATAGAGTACATAATAAACACTGAGTATGTAATACAAACTGAGTATGCTAATGTTCAACATGATTATGAAACTTTTCGAAAGCCAGGAGTTCAGATACGAGAAGAAAAAGACAGATTCAGCATCATCAATGACCTCACAGAGTATATATACTACACTGAGAGGTGTATACCTCAGTGTATATACACAGAGCAGTATGTCTCTCAGTGTATATACACCGAGTGTTGTATATCGGTGTATATACACAGGGAGTTTACTTTAATAGCGGAAAGATGACAAGGAGCCTTAATCACCCTCGTGTAGTAGATAGGTTTTAAACCTAACAACCGTCACAACCAGCCTGAACATCATGAGTAATCCCAGATACATTGAGTTACGAATTACTGCCATGGCAGAATTACCAATAAAAATGTTACGTAAAAGGACACAGATGCAACTAATGCGACATTTTATTGTGGCAACGTTTCGCTCTCCAGGAGCTTTGACAAAGCTCATGGAGAGCGAAACGTTGCCACAATAAAATGTCACATTAGTTGCATCTGTGTCCTGCTGCCTAACAATTACTGCCATAACAAAAAAAATGCTAACACCACAACACGCTGGTCACACCCAACTGGGTAAAGGTTCAATTTTGATCTGTAAATTACATAGACGAGAATCAGAGTGGAGGATGTAGACAAGACATAGTACCATCCTTGAAAAAAAAATTATTAAATAAAGAAAGATTCTTAATGTTTAACCAGTTTTTTCTTGGTTTAACTGGAGACGACAAGTGTAATTCACATTATAATTGGTTTAAGTGGAGACGACAGGATCTAATTCCTACTAAATAGCACACAATACCAACAAGTTGGTGAGTACTGTACATCATACACAATGCAATAAGATCACAATATGCAGAACAACCACTGTGAAAAAAAATAGCGAAATTGCAAGCGCTTTCGTGACTTCTCACATTATCAAGGAACTATAAAAATAAAAGGTTAACAGGAAGGCATATAAGGACGAGACTACACCTCGGTGCCACCCCACAACAACAACTGACTTTTATGATGATTTAGGTAGTCATACACAATATGTCAGGTGAATGACACAGCATCTTCAACAATACAGATAACTCAATGTTGCATCTGTGTCTTACTCGTCAGATAATATTTTCAACACAATGAACTTCGACACACTCGAAACACAAGTGTTATTTGAAGAGAATTTTGTGCAGTCAAAGAAAATGGAGAGTTTTACCCACGATGTTGCGTCACAAATACAACGTTGTATTTCAAGAGGCAATCAGGCAAAGGCTAGGGACATAAGACTTTCAATGAGAAACAATACGAAACTGAAGCTTAGGTTATAGATTCTGCCCCGAGGGTCGAGATATGAAGTGGCACTCGTATCAGTGGTAGTAATAAAAACAGACTGACAAATAAAAAATATTTAAAACACTTAGGTATCTTGGGTACATGTGCAACACTTGGGTATCTTCAGTGACGAAACATTTCGTCTGCTCAACAGACTTCCTCAGTCGAGGAAGTTATGACCATAAAGAATACGACGTGTTGCACACGAGTCTTACTCACGAGACTGTCACATATCCTGTGAGCGAACACACTACCATGTACACTACCTTACACCCAAACTATTACCATGTGCAGTACGTCCCCGCGGCCCGGTCTATGACCAGGCCAGTCTGACCAAGATCAGACTGACACTACTGAAGTCTCCCAGCTCAGGTTGACACTATTGAAGTCTTACAACTCATGCTGACACTACTGAAGTCTCCCAGCTCAAGTTGACACTACTGAAGTCTCCCAGCTCAAGTTGACACTACTGAAGTCTCCCAGCTCAAGTTGAATACTGAAGTCTCCCAGCTTAGGCTGACACTACTGAAGCCTCCCAGCTTAGGCTAACACTACTGAAGTCTTCCACATTTCAAAACTATTCTGTGACACTTCTTGTGTGATGGAATATGACACGGAAACAGCTAACTTTCCTTCCCACTGTGTAACTATCATACAGAATAGTGTAGCATCACACTGTTGGTGCTCCCACTATGTAACTATCATACAAAATAGTGTAGCATCACACTGTTGGTGCTCCCACTATGTAACTATCATACAGAATAGTGTAGCAGCACACTGCTGATCCTTGCAACCTAATTTCCTTTCTTTTTCTTCTCAGCACTGAATGCTTACACAACTAATGACTATCACGAATAAAATTATTCCACCCATGACTGCTATTACCACTGGAGAAACACCCCATGACTGCTATTACCACTGGAGAAACACCCCATGACTGCTATTACCACTGGAGAAACACCCCATGACTGCTATTACCACTGGGAAAATACCACCTGTGGCTATTACCACTGAGAAAATACCGCATGGCTGCTATTACCACTGGAAAAACACCCCATGACTGCTATTACCACTGGTAAAATACCACCCATGGCTGCTATTACCACTGGGAAAATACCACCCATGGTTGCTGTTACCACTGGGGTAATACTACCCATCATTGCTATTACCACTGGGAAAATACCACCCATGGTTGCTATTACCACTGGGGTAATACTACCCATGGTTGCTATTACTGCTGGGAAAATACCACATATGGTTGCTAATTACCACTGGGAAAATACCACCCATGGCTGTTATTATCACTGGAAAAATACCACCTATTGTTGCTATTACCACTGGGGTAATACCACCCATGGTTGCTATTACCATTGGGAAAATACCACCCATGGTTGCTAATTACCACTGGAAAAATACCACCCATGGTTGCTATTACTACTGGAGAAAATACCACCCATGGCTGCTATTACCACTGGAGAAAATACCACCCATGGCTGCTATTACCACTGGAGAAAATACCACCAATGGCTGCTATTACCATTGGGAAAACACCCCATGGCTGCTATTACCACTAGGAAAATACCCCATGGCTGTTATTACCAATGAAAGAAAATCCATGGCTATTACCACTGTAGAAAATACCACCCATGGCTGCTATTATCACTGTAGAAAATTCCATCCATGGCTGTTATTACCACTGTAGATAATACCACCCATGGCTGTTATTATCACTGTAGAAAATACCACCCATGGCTGCTATTATCACTGTAGATAATACAACCCATGGCTGCTATTACCACTGTAGAAAATACCACCCATGGCTGCTATTATCACTGTAGAAAATACCACCCATGGCTGCTATTACCACTGTAGAAAATACCACCCATGGCTGCTATTATCACTGTAGAAAATACCACCCATGGCTGCTATTATCACTGTAGAAAATACCACCCATGGCTGCTATTACCACTGTAGATAATACCACTCATGGCTGCTATTACCACTGTAGATAATACCACCCATGGCTGCTATTATCACTGTAGAAAATACAACCCATGGCTGCTATTACCACTGTAGAAAATACCACCCATGGCTGCTATTATCACTGTAGAAAATACCACCCATGGCTGCTATTACCACTGTAGATAATACCACCCATGGCTGCTATTATCACTGTAGAAATACCACCCATGGCTGCTATTACCACTGTAGAAAATACCACCCATGGCTGCTATTATCACTGTAGAAAATACCACCCATGGCTGCTATTACCACTGTAGAAAATACCACCCATGGCTGCTATTACCACTGTAGAAAATACCACCCATGGCTGCTATTATCACTGTAGAAAATACCACCCATGGCTGCTATTACCACTGTAGATAATACCACCCATGGCTGTTATTACCACTGGTAAAATACCACCCTTTTTGCTATTAACACTGGTAAAATACCACTTCTGAATGTTATTCTCCAGTAAAGGTAATTGTTAAATATCCCCCTGCAATGATGCCATTCTGAATATTATTCTGCAATAAAGTTAATTGTTAAATATCCCCTACCCCCCTCACCTTACTCCCACTCCACCTATCTTCTCAACCCACTCCTCTCACTTTTCTCCTACTTATCCCTCTCTTCACCACCTCTCATCTTCCTCCCTCCCCTCTCACCTTTCTCCCACTCCCTCGTCTCCTCTCACCTACCACTCCCCTTCTCTCACCTTTCTCCCACTCCCCTTCTCTCACCTTTCTCCCACTCCCCTTCTCTTACCTTTCTCCCACTCCCCTTCTCTCACCTTTCTCCCACTCCCCTTCTCTCACCTTTCTCCCACTCCCCTTCTCTCACCTTTCTCCCACTCCCTTCTCTCACCTTTCTCCCACTCTCCCTTCTCCTCAACCCCCACCTTCTATTCCCAGGTCAAGTACCCCCCTGCCAATGACACCACCCTCCTGCCTCCCCCTCCCCTCCCAAGGCCACCCACCACCCCAGAATCATTCCCCTTCACCTAAGAGGCAGAGGACACGTGTGCTCACCTCAGTTCCTCTCCGACAAGAGTACCGAACACACCTGAATTCTCCACGCCACCTCTGTCCACACCTGCAGAGTCCACACCTGCAGAGTCCACACCTGCACCATGAAGCTCTTAGTCTGCCTACTGGCCTGTCTCGCCTCAGGTGAGTACACGTGAGAGTACATGTGGACTGCTACCGCATCAGCTCACACACTTAGGTCCGTGGTTCGATCCCCGGTACATGTGGAAACAGTGGGGTGTGTTTCCTTAAGACACCTGCTGTCCTTCACCCAGCAGTAAAATAGTACCTGGATGTTAGCCGACTGGTGTGGGTCGCATCCTGGGGACAAAATTGACCTAATTTCCCCGAATTACTCTGCATAACCAAAGACTTTCTATATATCAATGATAGTCAGCTATGGTCTGTATACGTTGTACATGTACTTGTAGAAATATGAATTATTATTAATTATTATTATTAATATTATTATCATTATAAGTACACGTGAAAGTACATGGGAGAGACAAATAGTAGAGTATTTGGAAGTCCATACCGAGGCTATATACTGAGAGCAACCATCTACTTCTGTCTAGATTAATGTCTACCGTGTATTAACTGGGCGTTTGAAGCGACGACAGCAAAGTATAGAGGCGTAAAGAAAGGGAGAAGACGTAAACGAAGATTAGGAAAAAAGCGGGAGGGAAGGGAGAAAAGTCGACAAAAGGGAATAGATAATAATGGAGAGAAAGGAGAACCATAGATGTTTTAAGGAAAATTAGATAAAGAGTAAAAGAGGAGAAAGACAGAAGAGTATGGGAGAGAAAGGAAAGGGAGATGGCAAGACGAATGAATTAGAAAAAAAAGGAAAACGAAGACAGGTATAGAAAAAATATACGTAGCTACAAAGTACCATAAATATGGTGTAGAGATGGAGACTGAGACACTTACGCAACATATGGGAATCTTTACTGAGGAAACGTTTCGCCACACAGTGACTTCCTCAGTCCAATACACAGGTCGGTGTAGAGAGAACATGATTATTATTATAATCAAGGGGGAAGAGCTAAACCTGTAGGATTATACAGCGCCTGTGGAGGGGGGGATGTGGAAGGTATTCAGGCTTAATTCAGGGAACCGGAGCACAGATCCAATTCCCTAAATCAAGAGCCCCTCATCAGCGTGAAGGACCCTCCCTTGAGGGAAGATAACATGAGTAGGTACAAGATTACCTACAGTAGCTTCCTGAGGTGCCCGGTCCTAGACCAAGTCTCCTGGTTGGCTGGCCTGATCTATCAGGCTGTTGGTGTCTCTTGCCAGGTTAATCAGGAACTGATCTTATAAAGTGATCGAGCTGATTCTTGAAGACAGCTAGGGATTTGTTGGGAATCCTTCTTATGTATGAAGGAAGGGTGTTAAGGACATAAGAAAGGAGAACTGCAGCAAGCAGGAGCACTGCAGCAGGCCTACTGGCCCATGTTAGGCACGTCCAGCTTACACTTGTATATCTGTCCAACTTATTTTTAAAGACACCAAAAATTTTCCTTTAACGCTACCCGGGATTTTCTTCCACTCATTTACGACTCTACTGCCACACTAAGTGTTTTCCTGTATCCTTTCTAAATATAACCTTGTCTGACTTTAATCCATCAGATATTTTCAGCACATTATTTTTATCCCCCTTTATTTATTCCGATTTTTTTTCATTTGTACACTTCAATCATATTCTCTCTCATTCTACGCCTTCGTAGAGAGTGCAGATTCAGGGTCCTCAGTCTATCCCTCGTAGGGTCAGCTTCGTCTTCTTATGTCCATCCTGTAATACGAAAGCTAGAACTGAGCAGCATAATCTAAATGATGTCTTACCAAGAATACATAAAGATGAAGTATAACCTGAGGAGTTCTATTATTTATACGTCTTGATATAAAGCTAATAATTCTATTAGCTTTATTGGGGACACTTATGCACTGTTGTGTTGGCTTTAAATTACTGCTAACCATAACTCCTATTTTTTTTATCACATTTAATTTTATTGAGATCTAAATTATTTAGCTTATAAGTATCATAATTATTCTCTTTTCAAAGTATTAGAACCTTACATTTGTCTACACTGAACTGATTCTTCCACTTCTCCGATCACAATATCAATTTATCCTGATCTTCCTGTAGCTCTCTTGGGTCATCAGAATTTATTGGACGGCTGAAAGCAGAAGGTATAACGATACCAACAATTTGGATAACAGGACACTTAGAACATCATTATTGTATATGTTTCGGTCCTTGGTGTGACCGGTCCTATTTTAAAGTCATCGGCAAATTTGCTTATGTCTCTTTGTTCGCTCATCTATGTTGTTAATATATATTATGAACAATAAAGGTCCCAACACTGACCCCTGTGGAACACCACTGGGAACAGGTCTTCACTTTGATTTCTTCCCATTTATGAAACTCTTTGTTGCCAATTGGTCAACCATGTCTCGATCCAAGAAATAATTTCTCCACCTATTCCGTGTGCTGATACTTTCCTTAACAATCTCCCGTATGGTACTCTATCAGAGGCATTACTGAAATCCACATACACAATATCGTAGTCTTTATCTTGGTCTCTCGCATCAAATACCTTGGTGAAAACGGTTAGTAAATTTGTAAGCATGAACCCGCCTTTGCGTCAGAAATTGTTGATTCTATCAACTTTCCTATAATTGAAGTTAGGCTGATTGGTCTATAATTTGAAGGTAATGACCCATCTCCTGCTTTGTAAACGGGTATTGCAATTGCCATTTTCTACTTATATGGTACAAGACCTCTTTGCAGTTCCTCTGTACAGTCCTTTACAACCCTTGAAAAATAGTTCGTCAAACCTGGTGACTTCTGTGGTTTTAATTTATTTGGTTGAGGACCATGTCACCAGTGACTTTCAACTTGTACACTTTATCTTCATCCTGACCTGTTGAAGTCATGGTCTCTTTATACTATCTGAGTTCCCTCTCTCTTGGCAGACGGTGCAGGAGGTATCCTGCACCTCTTTGTTTTCATACGTATTGATTTCGGTGTACGGGTTTGGGACCAATTCCTCTAGAAATGTCCAGGTGTAAATTATGATGTATTTTTCTCGCCTACGTTGTAAGGTGTACAGTTTGAGGAACTTCAAGCATTCCCTGTAATATAGGTGCTTGACAGTTTATACGAACTGTGAAGGTTCTCATGGTACAATAAAAAACGGAGTAGCCAGAACATAAGTAGGTGTAATTATTATTATAATCAAAAGAAGCGCTAAACCATACCTTGTAAGGCACTACAAGGTGTGTGTGTGTGTATTCACCTAGTTGTACTGACCAAGTTGTTATTGCAGGGGTCGTGTGTAGGTGTGTGTGTGTGTGTATTCACCTAGTTGTACTCACCTAGTTGTGGTTGCAGGGGTCGATTCACAGCTCCTGGCCCCGCCTCTTCACTGGCCGCTACTCGGTCACTCTTCCCGCTCCATGAGCTTTATCATACCTCTTCTTAAAGCTATGTATGGATCCTGCCTCCACTACATCACTTCCCAGACTATTCCACTTCCTGACAACTCAGTGACTGAAAAAATACTTCCTAACATCCCTGTGATTCATCTGAGTCTTCAACTTCCAACTGTGACCCCTTGTTGCGTGTCCCAGCTCTGGAACATTCTGTCTCTGTCCACTTTTTCGATTCCTCTCGGTATTTTATATGTCGTTATCATATCCCCCCTATCTCTCCTGTCTTCCAGTGTCATCAGGTCGATTTCCCTTTACCTCTCCTCGTAGGACATACCCCTTAGCTCCGGGACTAGTCTTGTTGCAAACCTTTGCAATTTCTCTAGTTTCCTTATATGCTTGGTTAGGTGTGGGTTCCAAACTGGCGCTGCATACTCCAATATGGGCCTAAGGTACACAGTGTACAGGGTCCTGAATGATTCCTTATTAAGATGTCGGAATGCTGTTCTTAGGTTCGCCAGGCGCCCGTATGCTGCAGCAGTTATTTGGTTGATATGCGCCTCAGGAGATGTGCCCGGTGTTATACTCACCCCAAGATCCTTTTCCTTGAGTGAGGTTTGTAGTCTCCGGCCCTCAAGAGTGTACTCCGTCTGTGGTCTTCTTTGCCCTTCCACAATCCTTATGACTTTGCACTTGGTGGGGTTGAACTCCAGTAGTCAGTTGCTGGACCAGGCCTGTAGACTGTCCAGATCCCTTTGTAGTTCTGCCTGGTCCTCGTCCGATTGAATTCTTCTCATCAACTTCACATCATCTGCAAACAGGGACACTTCGGAGTCTATTCCTTCCGTCATGTCGTTCACAAATACCAGAAACAGCATCGGTCCTAGGACTGATCCCTGTGGCACCCCGCTCGTTACAGGCGCCCACTCTGACACCTCGCCACGTACCATGACTCGCTGTTGTGTGAATGTGTGTGTGTGTGTGTTCATTCTTCTGATTTTAAGAGTTAGGTATCGGCTCCTGGCCTCGCCTCTTCCTCATACGCCTGATTTTCAAAATTTTCTGCCTTGACGGCCCTGTCGTATCTATCCTTAAAACTGTGTACTGTGTTTTCATTTACCTTATCCAAGTCATTCCACTTGTTAACCACCCTGAGGCTAAAGACGCTCTGCTTGACATCTGTTTGACTCATCTGTGTTACAACTGTTTGTGTATTCACCTACTTGGAGCTTCAGGAGTCAAGTCCCGGCATACGACTGGGAAAACACTATCCATATCGGCCTTATTATACCTCCTCTTAAAACTGTGTATTGATTCTGGTCCTCTCACTTCCTCTTCACTTTATTTTCCCTGACCAATCAATGACATAAGAAGTACTAGCTCAATCAGTCTGTGTCTGTCGAATACCTTGAGAATCTTGTATGTCATAATCATGTTTCCCATGGCTCTCTTCTCTTCTAGTATTGCAAGGTTTACTGTCATTCATTTTTTCCAAGTTTTTTTTTCCTTTTACCACCGAGACCAGTCTCATGTGCACTTATAAAGAGGCACACAAACACACACACACACACACACACATATATATATTTTTTATTTTTTTATTAACACATTGGCCGATTCCCACCAAGGCAGGGTGGCCCGAAAAAGGAAAACTTTCATCATCATTCACTCCATCACTGTCTTGCCTGAGGGGTGCTTTACACTACAGTTATAAAACTGCAACATTAACACCCCTCCTTCAGAGTGCCGGCACTGTACTTCCCATCTCCAGAACTCAAGTCCGGCCTGCCGGTTTCCTGAATCCTTCATAAATGTTACTTTGCTCACACTCCAACAGCACGTCAAGTATTAAAACCATATGCCTCCATTCACTCCTATCAAATACGCTCACACATGCTTGCTGGAAGTCCAAGCCCTCGACACAAAACTTCCTTTACCCCTCCCTCCAACCTTTCCTAGGCCGACCCCTACCCCGCCTTCCCTCCACTACAGATTTATACACTCTCGAAGTCACTCTGTCTCGTTCCATTCTCTCTACATGTCCAAACCACCTCAACAACCCCCTCATCTCTCTGGACAATCGTTTTGGTAATCCCGCACCTCCTCCTAATTTCCAAACTCCGAATTCTCTGCATTATATTCACACCACACATTGACCTCAGACATGACATCTCCACTGCCTCCAGCCTTCTCCTCGTTGCAACATTCATCACCCATGCTTCACACCCATATAAGAGCGTTGGTATAACTATACTCTCATACATTCCCTCTTTACTTCCATGGACAAGGTTCTTTGTCTCCACAGACTCCGAAGTGCTCCACTCACCCTTTTCCCTCATCAATTCTATGATTCACCTCATCCTTCATAGACCCATCCGCCGACATGTCCACTCCCAAATATCTGAATACATTCACCTCCTCCATACTCTCCCTCCAATCTGATATCCAATCTTTCGTCACCTATTCTTTTTGTTATCCTCATCACCTTACTCTTTCCTATATTCACTTTCAATTTTCTTCTTTTACACACCCTACCAAATTCATCCACCAACCTCTGCAACTTCTCTTCAGAATCTCCCAAAAGCACAGTGTCATCAGCAAAAAGCAACTGTGACAACTCCCACTTTGTATTTGCTTCATTATCTTTTAGCCAAACACCTCTTGCCAAGACCCTCGCATTCACTTCTCTTACAACCCCATCTATAAATATATTGAACAACCACGGTGACATCACACATCCTTGTCTAAGGCCCACTTTTACTGGGAAATAGTCCCCTTCCCTCCTACACACTCTAACCTGAGCCTCACTATCCTCATAAAAACTCTTCACTGCTTTCAGTAACCTTCCTCCTATTCCATACACCTGCAACATCTGCCACATTGCCCCCTATCTACCCTATCATACGCCTTTTCCAAATCCATAAATGCCACAAAACATCTTTACCCTTATCCAAATACTGTTCACCTATATGTTTCACTGTAAACACTTGGTCTACACACCCCTACCTTTCCTAAAGCCCCTTGTTCATCTGCTATCCTGCTTTCTGTCTTACTCTTAATTCTTTCAATAATAACTCTACCATACACTTTACCAGGTACACTCAACAGACTTATTCCCCTATAATTTTTGCACTCTCTTTTGTCCCCTTTGCCTTTATACAAAGGAACAATACACGCTCTCTGCCAATCCCTAGGTACCTTACCCTCTTCCATACATTTATTAAATAATAGCACCAACCACTCCAAAATTATATCCCCACCTGCTTTTAACATTTCTATCTTTATCCCATCAATCCCAGCTGCCTTACCCCTTTCATTCTACCCACTGCCTCACGAACTTCCCTACACCCACAACTGGCTCTTCCACACTCCTACAAGATGTTATTCCTCCTTGCCCTACACACAAAATCACAGCTTCCCTGTCTTCATCAACATTTAACAACTCCTCAAAATATTCTCTCCATCTTCCCGATACCTCTAACTCTCCATTTAATAACTCTCCTCTCCTATTTTTAACTGTCAAATCCATTTGTTCTCTAGGCTTCCTCAACTTATTAATCTCATTCCAAAACTTTTTCTTATTTTCAACAAAATTTGCTGATAACATCTCACCCACTCTCTCATCTGCTCTCTTTTTACATTGCTTCACCACTCTTTTAACCTCTCTTTTTCTCTCCATATACTCTTCCCTCCTTGCATCACTTCTACTTTGTAAAAACCTCTCATATGCTAACTTTTTCTCCCTTACTACTCTCTTTACATCATCATTCCACCAATCGCTCCTCTTCCCTCCCTCCTATATATATATATATAGGATGGGGTCCACCTCTGGTGCAAATTGTGGGACCCATAGCCTCGGAGAAGTGGATAAAAAGGCTTCAAGGAAGAATTTATTCCTGAAGCCATTTGAATATTCCACTTCCCCTACCACCCCATCTATTCATTCTTTTTTTTTTACCAATAGGTATATTTTATTACATAATATGATACAAAAGATTTAAGAGATACATTGTTGATATATATATATATATATATATATATATATATTTTTTTTTTTTTTTTTTTTTTTTTTATTAACACATCGGCCGATTCCCACCAAGGCAGGGTGGCCCGAAAAAGAAAAACTTTCATCATCATTCACTCCATCACTGTCTTGCCAGAAGGGTGCTTTACACTACAGTTATAAAACTGCAACATTTACACCCCTCCTTCAGAGTGCCGGCACTGTACTTCCCATCTCCAGAACTCAAGTCCGGCCTGCCGGTATATATATATATATATATATATATATATATATATATATATATATATATATATATATATATTATATGTATTATATATATATATATATATATATATATATATATATATATATATATATGTATATATGTATATATGTATATATATATATATATATATATATATATATATATATATATATATATATATATAATATATATATATATATATATATACACGCGCGAGAACGCGCACGGATGCACACACGCATGCACACACAAGGCGTCCTTCAACATGAAATTGAAAGTATTCCAGAGTTCAGCTACCTCGCTCTCCTAGGTAACCCACCACACCTGTCCTGGCTAACCCACCACACCTGTCCTGGCTAACCCACCACACCTGTCCTGGCTAACCCACCACACCTGTCCTGTCTAACCCACCACACCTGTCCTGGCTAACCCACCACACCTATCCTGGCTAACCCACCACACCTGTCCTAGCTAACCTAAGACAAATGTCCTAGCTAACCCACCACACCTGTCCTGGCTAACCCACCACACCTGTCCTAACTAACCCACCATACCTGTCCTGGCTAACCCACCACACCTGCCCTAGCTAACCCAAGACAAATGTCCTCGCTAACCCGCCACACCTGTCCTAGCTAGCCCACCACACCTGTCCTAGATAACCCACCACTCCTGTCCTAGACAACCCACCACACCTGTCCTAGACAACCCACCACACCTGTCCTAGACAACCCACCACACCTGTCCTATATAACCCACACCTGTCATAGACAACCCACCACACCTGTCCTAGACAACCAACCACTCCTGTTCTGGACAACCCACCACTCCTATCCAGGACAACCCACCACTCCTGTCCTAGACAACCCACCACTCCTGTCCTAGACAACCCACACCTCTCCTAGACAACACACCACACCTGTCCTAGACAACCCACCACACCTGTCCTAGACAACCCACCACACCTGTCCTAGACAACCCACCACTCCTGTCCTAGACAACCCACCACTCGTCCTGGACAACCCACCACTCCTGTCCTAGACAACCCACCACTCCTGTCCTAGACAACCCACCACACCTGTCCTGGACAACCCACCACACCTGTCCTAGACAACCCACCACTCCTGTCCTAGACAACCCACACCTAGACAACACACCACACCTGTCCTAGACAACCCACCACACCTGTCCTGGACAACCCACCACACCTGTCCTAGACAACCCACCACACCTGTCCTAGACAACACACCACACCTGTCCTAGACAACCCACCACACCTGTCCTGGACAACCCACCACACCTGTCCTAGACAACCCACCACTCCTGTCCTAGACAACCCACCACACCTGTCCTAGACAACCCACCACTCCTGTCCTAGACAACCCACCACTCCTGTCCTAGACAACCCACCACTCCTGTCCTAGACAACACACCACACCTGTCCTAGACAACCCACCACACCTGTCCTGGACAACCCACCACACCTGTCCTAGACAACCCACCACTCCTGTCCTAGACAACCCACCACACCTGTCCTAGACAACCCACCACTCCTGTCCTAGACAACCCACCACTCCAGTCCTAGACAACCCACCACACCTGTCCTGGACAACCCACCACACCTGTCCTAGACAACCCACCACACCTGTCCTAGACAACCCACCACACCTGTCCTAGACAACCCACCACACCTGTCCTAGACAACCCACCACACCTGTCCTAGACAACCCACCACACCTGTCCTAGACAACCCACCACACCTGTCCTAGACAACCCACCACACCTGTCCTAGACAACCCACCACACCTGTCCTAGACAACCCACCACACCTGTCCTAGACAACCCACCACACCTGTCCTAGACAACCCACCACACCTGTCCTAGACAACCCACCACACCTGTCCTAGACAACCCACCACACCTGTCCTAGACAACCCACCACACCTGTCCTAGACAACCCACCACACCTGTCCTAGACAACCCACCACACCTGTCCTAGACAACCCACCACACCTGTCCACAATACTCTCACTTTCTTCAATCTAGTAGTTTGATTGGAGTTTACAATGTTTATATTTCTTTATATTTTTAATAGTGGATCAGCTGCCAGTGGTCCTGGTTGATCATATCTGTGATTCACTGGAAGATTTGGTTGACAGTGACTTGAAGGTTGCCTGTATCTTCACTGGATGACACTCTCGTACAAAAATTAGTGTCCTTCGCGAAGGATGTTACAGTGCTACAGTCTGTGTCTCCGTGTGTGTTAGGTAGCTGTAGATATAAATCCAGATGTGTTCCTGTAAACCCTTTTAGGGCCTAGTTCCTAGGACTTTCGTGTATCCATATGTTCTTGTGCTACCGCCCACAGGATGGATATGAGGTGCACAATAAACTAGCCACTTCTGTGGCAAATTTCTAATCTCTTAATCATGTATGGGAACAAAGAAGATCTGTGGGGAGAACAATGTCTGGAGGAACACAGCTTCTCGCTTGACACGCATCTCACTCTACCTTCTCCATTATTAACATTTGGGTCCCAAATTTTACCTGAGTCATCTGACCATTTTCTCTTATTTTTTTTGTCACATATTTTGTGAGCCATTACACAATGATCACACATATAGAGGGCTGTGTATATTACGTCTGTGTTTTGTCTGTATTCGAGTGCTTCCAAAACTATAAATTACTGACGTATCAGTTGTTAGGAGGTAGGAGCGACCTGCTTTAAAAACCATCAGGCAACCAGCACTACCCAGTCTACTCTCACTCTCACCTAGGACCCGTTACCAGACTTCCCACCACCGCCTCAGTCGCAATAAAAAAAAAAAAAAAAAAACATTCTCGAGGATACCTTCTGCTTCCCCTTACAAGAAAACTCATTCATAAACATTAGTGACATTGCCGTGTTCTTAAGGCGCGTGCCGGGGACCCCTGAAGGTAGGTACGAGTGACCTGGTAGTGGATAACCTGGCAGTAGGTGACCTGGAAATGGGTGATCTGGTAGTGGATAACCTGGCAGTAGGTGACCTGGTAATGGGTGATCTGGCAGTGGATAACCTGGTAATGGGTGACCTGGTAGTGGATAACCTGGCAGTAGGTGACCTGGTAATGGGTGATCTGGCAGTGGATAACCTGGTAATGGGTGACCTGGTAGTGGATAACCTGGCAGTAGGTGACCTGGTAATGGGTGATCTGGTAGTGGATAACCTGGCAGTAGGTGACCTGGTACCTGGGTGTTCTGGTAGTGGATAACCTGGTACTGAGTGACCTAGTAGTGGGAGAGCTGGTAGTGGATAAGCTGGTAATGAGTGACCTGGCAAAGTTAACACTGATTTAGTTGTACATCAGCTGGTGGTACACACTTCCAGAGGCGACATTACACCAGCAGAAGCCGAGCAGTAATACCACCCAAGTCTGCCGACTACCTTGCATGGCTCAGACATGTGGCTTTTAATGCGTGATGCACCAGACATGTGGCTCTTCCTGCATGATACACCAGACGTGTGACTCTTCCTGCATGATACTCCAAACATGTGACTCTTCCTGCATGATGCACCAGACATGTGACTCTTCCTGCATGATACATCAGACATGTGGCTTTTCCTGCATGATACACCAGACATGTGGCTCTTCCTGCATGATGCACCAGACATGTGGCTCTTCCTGCATGATACATCAGACATGTGGCTTTTCCTGCATGATACACCAGACATGTGGCTCTTCCTGCATGATACATCAGACATGTGACTCTTCCTGCATGATACACCAGACATGTGGCTCTTCTTGCATGATACACCAGACATGTGGCTCTTCCTGCATGATACACCAAACATGCGACTCTTCCTGCATGATGCACCAGACATGTAGCTCTTCCTGCATGATACACCAGACATGTGACTCTTCCTGCATGATGCACCTGACATGTGACTCTTCCTGCATGATGCACCAGACATGTGACTCTTCCTGCATGATACATCAGACATGTGACTCTTCCTGCATGATGCACCTGACATGTAGCTCTTCCTGCATGATGCACCAGACATGTGACTCTTCCTGCATGATGCACCAGACATGTGACTCTTCCTGCATGATGCACCAGACATGTGACTCTTCCTGCATGACGCACCACAGACATGTGGCTTTTTCTGCGTGATAGGGGGACTAATGGGTGCCAATCATCCACTGTTTTAGAGTCGATGAATTTCGGTTGTGGTGACAGTGTTAACACGACAGTGGATGATTGTGGTGACAGTGTTAACACGACAGTATATGGTAGTGGTGACAGTGTTAACACGACAGTGGATGGTTGTGGTGACAGTGTTAACACGACAGTGGATGGTTGTGGTGACAGTGTTAACACGACAGTGGATGGTTGTGGTGACAGTGTTAACACGACAGTGGATGATTGTGGTGACAGTGTTAACACGACAGTGGATGGTTGTGGTGACAGTGTTAACACGACAGTGGATGGTTGTGGTGACAGTGTTAACACGACAGTGGATGGTGGTGGTGACAGTGTTAACACGAGAGACACCAACACGCCATGTATACACCCACACCAAACACTGCCAGTTTATGTTGCAGTGTCCGTCACACTGTCGGACACTGCAACATGCCAGTTTTTTGCATCTAAATTTGCGTAGCGAGAGACGGACATTTTTTAAATCAAATTTACAGGAAAAAAGAGTCGCATTATATAGTGTGACCTTTTATAAAGTTTTTTTTAACTTTATTTAATAGAGTTTACTCTATGTTGAGCTTGAAGAGTTTAATATATTAAAGTTATACTTCATGTTCTTGAATACAGTGTTCTACTGTCTTTTACTAGGTTCTTCCTCGCCTCTCTCTCTCCTTTCTTGCTTCCTCTCTTTCTTTTCGCTATCTCTAACTTTCGCCCTTGCTCTCTCTCCCCCTCATAATTAAATCTTGCAGGTTATTGTATTCCCTATAACTCCTCTACATTTCTCTTTTCCTTTCTTACAATCGTTTGGTCTATCATTTCATTTCTCTTTTCACCTCCCTACCTCCTCCTTCCCTCTCATTCACAACCTTTCCCTCCCTCCCTTATATTCTCTCACCACTTTTCTCTCCCTGACTCCCTCACCACTTGTCTCTCACTCCCTCCTTTACTCCCTTACCTGGCGACCTACAATCTACACCCAACACCAAATGTCAAGGAAATTCACAATCCCAGAGTTTCTCAAGTTTGGTGTCAAGGTGATAATCACATCACAGTCCGGATTAGCGAAAACTCAAGTGTACCGGATAAGCGAACGCTAGGATATATTAGAAAACGTCTCGGTCCTGGGACCTTGATCACTTCTAACATACACACGTTTCTAAAAAAATATGTACTAGGATACAAGTGCAACTAACGCGACAATAAAATATCGCACTAGCCACACTTGTTTCCTTTTGTCTAACATATTGTCGGTAATTTTACAAACATTATTACAATATGTCCTAGTGTTTACTCAGGTATCTTTCTAAATCCGAACTAAATAAAGCAGTCATGACGGTCAGGAATATATAAAGAGAGAGCTGCTGGGGCGACCACCATGGTCAACACACTAGGCTTCTCGGGAGAAGACAAGAATGAAGACGATTTTTCGGATAGGACAACCAAAAAAATTGGAAACGGATTTACATAAATGAAAAAGGTTTTAATGTGAACAAAAGATGGAGTTTGGGATGTATGACAGGTGATCCATGTGTGAAGTGTGATGGTTAGGATGTATGACAGATGGTTCATGTGTGAAGTGTGATGGTTAGGATGTATGACAGATGGTTCATATATGAAGTGATGGTTAGGATGGATGACAGGTGGTTTATGTGCGAAGTGTGATGGTTAGGATGGATGACAGGTGGTCCATGTGTGAAGCATGAAGGCAGTGATGTACGACAGGTGGTTCATGTGTCAAGTATGAAGGCAGTGATGTGCAACAGGTGGTTCATGTGGGTTGTATGAACGCTTACCAGCTGTGTGGAAGTAGAAAGGTGAAGATTTTATTCAGGTTAGGGTTAATAACCCAAGAAAGCCAAGCAGTGTGGCTTATCATTTAGAGTGCTCTGCTGCACAGCAGGATGCCACCCACAACAGCTGACTAACTCCCAGGTACCTATTTAGTGAATATGTAGTGAGAGGTATGATGAAGTTGTTGAGGGCCTAGTTAGGGGGTTGATGGGGAAAGGGCCACTTAGAAGGGTTGAAATTAATCAGATGAAACTCAGAAATTATCGCATGAACATCAGTATTTCGATTTTCCAATTTTCTTCCACAAGAAAAAGCGGCCTGGGACCTACCAAGGTCAAAATCAATCCAACATTTTCTCTAGGTGAGATTGGCCAGCTTTTAATTAAGAAAAATGACCAATGAAATAAGAAATAAGTTTTAATTAAGCTTTAGGTATATAAAAATGACGATGGTCTCTAGGGCACACAGATGTTATAGGCCCATAAAAGAACATTATGTAGATTTAACCTAGGATAACCTAATCAAGTCAAACACTGAATTATTTCTTATCATAAGAAACATTTTCCAGTTATTTCACAACAACCAATTTAATTAATAAAACTGACACACTAAAACTTACACAACTTAACATCCAGGCGAAGCTTCCTTTGAGGAAAACACATCACAACTAAAAGTTTCAAGCTGACCAGAAGATGCATTCTCCAGTTATTTTATAAAATATAATAAAATGTGCACCTAGAGCCTAAAGTAGCAGTAACGGTGGTGGTGATGGTAGTAGTGTTATAGTAGTAGTAGTAGTAATAATAGTGGTGGTAACAGTAGTGTTGTAGTAGTGTAGTAATAGTAGTAATAGTATAAATTGTGGAAGTAGTAGTGTTATTGTAGAAGAAGAAGAAAAAGAAGAAGGAGCAGCAGCACTACTAAGTGTTGTAATAGTAGTAGTAATAGTATAGAATAATAGCAGTAGTAGTAAGTGATATTTATAGAGCTCTTTGAACACGTAGGTCACTTCGCGAGCATACAATAAATTATATATAAAGCTACGATAAGAAACACTCAAACTACGAACATGAACACTAAAACGTTACTTACATACATTATCATAGCGGGTGGCCTAGTGAGCGTGAGGGAGAGAGGATACCCATGTACGTGTTGAGAAAGTGAAACAGTGAGGCTGCGTGCACTTGCTCATTGAAAGTACATCCACTCCCTACCCTCCTCCGATCCTCCTGAAGAGAGGCTTGGATCACGCAATAGAGCGATCAGATGTTCACACTCCGATGCTCATTGAAAGTACCTCTAGAACTCTCCCTTCCCTCCGCCGATCCTCCTACAGAGAAGGTTGGGTCATCCAATAGGGCCTAGACTCACCCCTCCCTCCCTTTATCTGATCCTCCTGGAGAGGGTTGGATCATACGATAAGGCGATCAGATGCTCACACTCCGATGCTCGTGAGGCAGTGCGGTCGCTAGGGAGGAGGATGGGCTTTATTATAGTATTTATAGCATCTTCACCTTCCATATCGTGTGCCGATACCCAAAATTACTTTCCTAGAAATTACAACCCAAGAGGGAAATGTTTCTAGAATATGTTGATATACTGAAATATACTCGGCACGGGACAGCTAACACTGAGCTTAAAAAAAACATACAATGAGTAATATATGGAAAATGTATATAAAGAATAATAAACAATAAGAGTAATAAGTAAACAATTAAGGGAGGAATGATGATAACTGCGGAAAACAGCGAGAGAGAGAGAGAGAGACTAGTGGATGCCACACCCTGTAGACAAAAAAATCAGGTAATAGACTGTTTGACTTGGACAAGATGTGCGGTGGGCCAGTCTGACCTACTCTGAGATGGTGTGAGGCAAGGCGTGGCAGCACCTTTATTCCAAAGTCACATCGTATCCCTGCACCATCATCACGTTAATAAGGTACACACTCTAATGAAACTATTACAAAGAGGATACCGCGGCGCCATGAATGTTACCAGTGAAGTGTACACTCTGGCGGAAGTGAAGAATAACAGTGCTGTGGATGGAACAATTCACAACGTACCCACAATACTATGGCTGGAACAATTCACAACTCAAAATACCGTAGGAGTAATTCACAACCCACAACGCGGTGGCTGGAATAATTCACAACCAACTCACAATAGCGTGGCAGAAACATTTCACAATTAACTCCTAATACCGTTGCAGGAACAATTCACAAGTAACTCATAACACTGTGGCAAGAACAATTCACAACCAACCCACAATACCGTGGCGGAAACAATTCACAACCAACCCACATATTGTCTCATGAACATTTTACAACCTACAACACCATGGCTGGAACAATTCACAATTAACCCACAATGGTGACAAAAACATTTCACAACCATCCCACAATACCGTGGCAGGAACAATTCGTAACTAACAATTTGAAAGTGGAAAGTAGGCGACTTACCTGTCTATCTTAAAGCATTATCAAGTTGCATCGCGACTGGTAATGGTCCAGCATGGGGTCGAAACGCCATCTAGTTTCCATTTCCAGTTTGTGGGTTAGTTGAGAATTTTGAAAGTGCATCGAGCGCACCCTCGGGCGCTGCTCTAGCGATCTGTGAAACTACGAACCAGTTATATTCTGGTTATAAAGTATAGGAGGCTTCCTTCCCGCCCTCCTCTGGTTACCACTATCACATTCAACACTACGCTTCAGAACAGTTTGAGGCGTTTTCTGACATTCGAAATTTGAGCTACAATATGCATATAATTAAAAAAAAATTATTTGATTTTGTGGTAAAATAGGAATTATCAAAATCTCGGATAAAATTTGCTTTCTGAACTTCATTTTAAGGGATTGTTTTTAGCAAAACCTCCAGGCGTAACTTATGTAAGAGGAGCAGGTAAATCCTTATCAAGTGAATAACATACAGTGTAAGAGGCAGTTTCTCGCCCCTAAATACAGGCAAGGCTCCGTGCAACAACCAGGGATTATGGAACCTCTCATTCATACCAATCACAGATGCTCCACACGCTTCTATACTTTCAATCTCCCTTGAATTCCTCTTTTTTTTTTACTCGTCTACCCGAGCATTTTCCCAGATCTACAATTTGTTTGAGTGATCAACATGGAAAACCTAAGTGTTCAAGAGAAAGTTGCCAGAATCAGTAGCGGTCCAAGGGTATTTGGTGCCCTAGGTGATCGTTTTCCAATCAAGCCCCTCTCTTCCACTCATACCCCATACTCAGTTTAGTGACAACTTATTACAGTGTGTTGGCAAATAATCCAAAATCATTTACATTCGTTTTCGAATGATTTTTAAATTTAATTTCCCATGCGCCCTACTGGCGTGAAGTGTAGCTCACAGAGGAACAATGAAATGGCACAAATATAAAATATACTTGTTTTAACGCCTACAAATATTGCTGCACTGGGCGACCACCAGTTCGCCTGTGTTGCGCCGCTCCTGTCGCCAGATTCTGCCCCGAGGGGTAATTTTATTGGTTAGTGTGAATGCAAATACTGCCATAAAGACAGTACATTTCAATCATAAGCTGCTAAAAGTTGGGAAAGCTGCGTTACTTGTGGCGGTTTGACGCTCTAAATCAGGTAGGAGAGAGAGAGAGAGAGGGGCCACTGACTGACTGGCCTCCACTCTCACCCTTGCCTCGCCCTCAACTTTGACACTGAAACACCTTCTTCAACTTAATATACGAGATGCTTTATTCGTCTCAGACAACCTGACAAGAGTTTATATATATATATATATATATATATATATATATATATATATATATATATATATCGTTAATTTTTTAATTACATATAATAAATTCACGACACTATTTTTATAACTGTTGTAAATAAATTTGAGATTACCTTATAACTTTATATGCGGTACAAAAATCTCCGTCTAATCCCCTTTAAATGCTGGTCAGCTTCTCAATTATTACATTAATGAGAAGCGCTAAACTCGTAGCGGGTAATACAGCGTCTGGGGGGACGGGAGGTAACAGGTTAACCTTAAAAGAGGTGTATACCTGGAGAGGGTTTCGGGGGTCAACGCCCCCGCGGCCTGGTCTGTGACCAGGCCGCGCTATAGTTCCTTGGAACAAGAGCCCTTTAGCATCAAGGAACCTCTTGATTGTTTACTTTTCAAATACTGCAAATACAGAGATAAGTTATTTACTATGCAAGAGAAAAATATGTACCAGTCTAGTTCTTTCACCTAATAACGTTCTTACCAAACACATGGAAGATTTAGGGGACACCTTAATATTGTGAATTTATTGACTGACATACAACAAGTTAGAGTCCTTGCACTCAATACTGCAGCACAAAGGTTCTTCACACAAGCTTTCTTTCCAAACAGGACTGCCAAGGTTTAGGTGTGTGTGTGTGTGTGTGTGTGTGTGTGTGTGTGTGTGTGTGTGTGTGTGTGTGTGTGTGGTGTGTGTGTGTGTGTGTGTGTGTGTGTGTGTGTGTGTGTGTGTGTGTGTGTGTGTGTGGTGTGTGTGGGTGTGTGTGGGTGGTGTGTGTGTGTGTGTGTGTGTGTGTGTGTGTGTGTGTGTGTGTGTGTGTGTGTGTGTGTGTGTGTGTGTGTGTGTGTGTGTGTGTGGGTGTGTGGGTGTGTGTACTTACCTATATGTGGTCGCAGAGCGATTCATTGCTTCTGACCCCGTGTGTGTACTGTATATACACACACACACAGATATAATATATATATATATATATATATATATATATATATATATATTGTCGTGCCGAATAGGTAAAACTTTCGATTTTGGCTTAAATAGCAACGCTTTTGCCGAATAAGGCAAGCAAAAATGAGTTCTTGCTAATTGACAATTTTTACCTATTCGGCACGATATATATATATATATATATATATATATATATATATATATATATATATATATATATATATATATATATATATATATTGAAATTTTATTGGCTAAATCTGAAAATTATTAAATCTTTAAAAGCGAAAGTTACTGAAAAATCATGTTTACGCGAGCGTTTATCTTAGAAAGATATATGGTAAGATTTATTCTAGCGAATCTATGAATATAATTGTTTCTTAGTCTCTCTCTGACTATATATCTGGGAGAAAAGCGAGGAACTTACAAGCACATAAGAGAGGCGGCCTTACGCGCCAGTGTGTTTATATTGAACGAGGTAAAATAAAAAAATAAGAAAAGCTAAACGAGACTATGAAATTAAAGTTACATGTAAACAAGATACAAAGCTACAAATGAGAGACAAATACAAAAGGATTCTGCAACAAGGGACAACCTTGAAAATGTAACCTGGAAAAACCAGGAGAGGACGTCCCTCAGACGGCGGTTACAAAAAATAATTGCATTCCATCCCGAGTAATTTCTTCCGCCGCTCTTTTCCCTTCAGGGCGGAAGACCTTGATGTTGGTGAAGGTCTCTTAATCCAAGGAACTGGAACTATCCATCCTCTTCCTCGGATCAAATTTAACTGCGTTCCAAATTTAACGCTTTCCCCTGGATGTAACAATATTTCATTCATCCAAGACCTCTCTGTTGTTACAGGAGTCCAGGTTCTACTACATTAAATCATACATTCTTGTGTTGATCTCAGACATTTAAACTCATAAAATTTGTGAAAAATAAACACTTCATAAAAATGCGAGTTTTCAAAGTTTCCGAGTTTTCTATATCAAATTCCTTGCAGTCTATATATTTTTTTTTAAGAAACCAAATTTTGTATATATGAGCTACCAGACAGAGGAGGTTGAAAAAAAATCGGTAAGCTCTTAGGAAAAATCCGATGATGATGCCTCTTTTGGTCTTAGACGTCCTTATTCACAAAGTAGATAACAACCTAAGATTTCAAGTTTACCGGAAACCTACAAATAAAAATGATCTCACACACTTTTATTCCAGTCAAGATACTAAGACCAAAAGAGGCATCATCATTGAAAAAAATTGTAAACTGGAACCTACATAATGCAGTCAAATAATCCTGCAAAATACATAAGAACATAAGAATGAAAGAATACTGCAGAAGGCTTACTATCCCGTACTAGACAGGTCTTTTTCAAACCTAAACCCTTGAACAAAATATTTTTCCAGCTCATTCTCATTGCTACCCTAGGAATAAAATTTGTTATCTCTACTAACTCATGTTGTAGAAGTCCCACTTAAATCCAACCCCTCTCACTCATGTATTTATCCACTCTATATTTTAAGCTGCTCAAAGTTTTTGCTTCGATGACTCTACAAGGCAGATTGTCCTACTTATCGACTACTCAATTTGAATCCATTATTTCGATTTCTTTCTTTCCATTATTTCGAGTTCTTTCTTTCTTTCTTCAGAACACTATTTACATCTCCTTTATTGATGCCCATCTTCCATTTACTTCCACCAGTGGAAAAATCCACCAGTGGAAGCAGGTATGCCTATAGACTATAGGTTAGGCAAGCGTTAAAGAATTTCCTGAATCAAGAAAACAAGATGTTGCTATATCTGACAGGTTTATAAACTATTTGAAAAACCGACAAGTTGTCTCATTTTTCAACTTGCCGATTTTCTGAAGCAATTACAAACTCTGGATTCCTATTGCTTATACTTCTTGATATAAATCCAAGTAATCTGTTAGCCTTATTACGCACGTTCAAGCACTGCTGGTTTGGATTCAAATTTCTGCTTACAGTAACTTTTTTCGCATTCTCTATGATCAAGTTCTATTTAGTTTGTAAGTGCTAAAGTTGTTTACATTCCCGAGCTTTAGGGTTTTGCACTTACCTACATTGAATTGCATCTGCCACTTTTCTGACCACGACATGAGCTTGTGTAAAACCTCCTGAAGTTCAGTGGCATCTTCCCCTGAATCTATTATTCTGCTTAATATTGTGTCGTCAGTGAATCTGTTCATATCACTTGTAATTCCCTCGTCAAGGTCATTAATGTAAATTATGAACAAAGGGCCTAAAACTGACCCTATGGGACGTCATTTGTGACTAATCCCCACTCAAATTTCACCCTATTTCTGCAGACTCTCTGCTTCCTATTGTCAGTCATGAGCTGCCACTTTCTGTAAGTCTTTCGTGTGGTACTCTATCAAAAGCTTTACTGAAATCCAAATAAATAATATCGTATTCTTTATCATGATCAACTGCCTAAATTGCTTTACTGAAGAGTCAGTAAATTAGTCAGAAACGGCCCATTGTGAATCCATGTTGAGAATCATGAATTAAATTATGCTTATCAACATGGCTTCTTATACGCTATAATTGACCAATCTGGCTACAATTGAGGTCAAGGTTACTGGGCGGTAATTTGAGGGTAATGACTTATCCCCTCCTTTTAAAACTAGGAATTACATTAGCCATTTTCCACATCAGTGTTGAAGTTCTGAAACTGATCGGATGAGACATTCACAATTTATTTATTACATGAATATCACGTTTTCAATGTTCACAATTTCTTCAATTCAAACTAGCATTTACACAGCACAAAATTAGCACCATTTTAATTAATATACACTAAGGGTTTAAGCCGACCAGAAGAAGCATTCTCCAGTTATGGCAAGGAAATAAATTTGTTTAATAAAATGTGGAAATTTAAACTTACACAACCCGATCAGAGAAGGCATTGTCCAAATGAGTTTATTAATTATGTTAGTAAACCGGTAATGTTGCAACTATGAACGTTAACTTACTGAATACCATCCTGTCCATAACATGCATCATTCATTAAAGATTGAAGCCATTCGTAACTGGCATACCCATTATTTCACACAAAAAAAACTTCAGCATTTTATAAATAAAACTGGTACTTAAACATCCAATAACATCCCAACCCTTCTTCCAAATTAGGATACAACAGTGTTGAAAGTTTCAAGCCGATCAGAAGAGGCATTCTTAAGTTACACTATCCAACAAAATTCAGCTTTTTATCCAGTTCAGAAACCAAATTGGTTGTTTCAAACTAATTTTGATATGCTGACCACGAATATGTGCTTGTTCAGTCTGTCATATAATATTTTTAAATCTTATTTATGATCAGTATTTTGGCTATTAAAGGATGAAGAATCACATGATATATGTTACCTAACAACCATAGGTATTATGTTATGTGGTGCATGCAATGCCAAAACTAGTCTTTCTTAAGGTAGACTCATTTTATATATGCATAACAAAAATAAATGAAATTTCCATACAGACATATTTACATCACAGTTTTCCGGATTTTGTTTTTGTGTTGAGTATGGTTCTCCCATAGCAGTGTCCAGCAGTAGTCGACCATCAAACTGATGTCATTTTTCCCTGACATCTCTTCTCCATGATGGCTGTGTCTTGGTGAAATCGTTCACCATGAGGGTTGTATTTAACAGAAAATGTACGTTGGAGCAAAACTAATTTCAGATTTGAATTCAGCGTCTCAAAATTAGCTAGAAATTCACATTTTTAAACGTGTACTGAAATCTTTGTTGGCCAATGTTATAAGACTGAAATAAAATTCAAGGACAGCCTGCATAAAATTAACCAGAGGGGCACCTGCACATGTCACTTTCCCTACTTATAATACACTAGCACTGAAAAATTTGAAAACCTATCGGATAAGGTATTCTCACGTTATTAATTAACGCAAACATTGGAAACAGATAATTCAGGTAACCACTTCAAGGTTTCGGGGATGCCTAACAAAATTTATTCAACCACTTAAAGGCACCACTTCGGGGATACCTATAAAATAAGGCAAACATATTACAAAGATATCCAAGATCTGCAGCAGGTATGCAGCTTAGGGTACGCCCGACCAGGCAGCGGAAGTCTGCTCATTATTCCCCAACCCACACCAACCACCACTATTCCACCAGATCCTACTTTCCATTAACCCTTTCTCAACCCTTCTTACCCTTTTACCACTGAGGACAGACTGAGTCATTTTCTAGTTTACTTAAGAGTCCCAAGCTATTTGTCAACCTCGTTGCACAACTTGTAACAATTATAAATGTTTTTTTTATTTATACTCTTCCCAAGTATAAAAAACATTTGATCCATAAATACACAAAACTGTCATTCCCTCTAATGTTATACGCTTATTTTTACCCCCGAGATGGTTTTTCTCTATTATTCCACAATATTTTAAAAATTATACACTGTGTATAAGTTCATTCAGGTACACATGAGTAGTTATACAAATTTAGGTGATTACAATTATCATACATAGTAACATGTGTGTAAATTACCTAGGATAACCCCGCCCCCCACACAAAAAAAGTCAAAGTGACTTATTTACACTGGATCCCTAATATTTTTCTTGGGGTTCCTGATATTTACATTGGGGTCCCTAGGCAGCAGTGTGTTGATTATGGCCAACCATTGAGTTGATCAATAAACAGTAGCCCACTTACAAAAAATTACCTTCGATATTTAGAGAATCCTAATTCCATGTGATATCACATCTTCCCCAAAAAACTTAATTCGGATTAACTAAAGAGGTAACTCAAGAAAGCTAAGCAATGTGGCTAATTTCCTTTGAAACCCTTAGGTTCTTTCCTAGGATGTGACCCACGACGGTCAACTCACATCCTAGCACCTACCTGCTGTAAGCATTGGCAGCACGTATAAAGATATTTTCTTATGGTTTTCGCCGCGCCCAGGTATCGAACCCTGGTCCTTCCCTATGTAGTTGTAGTTGTGACACTTACGGAGCACTCTGATTGGGTAGGTCACTCACCGTGAAAAAAAATACAACAAAAACAAGGATGAAATTACCAGACAACAAAAGCAACGACCATAAACACTCAACACAAATCCTTACCGTTGTGAACTGAACTCTCCATCACAGTTAAGAGTCACCACTGCGAAAATGTATCATTCAATGAACCAACAATTCCCCAATACTACTTAAAAAGAAAATATGAACTGTCTTACCTAAGTTCTGCAACCTGACGAGGGTCTTAGTCATATGATGGCGCCACTGGAGCTTTTGGTCATCTGACCAAGGCCTTCCACTGGCTTACCAACCACTCCTTTAAAAATTAAGGTTATAATTATAACTATAGCCTAGTTCCTTCAAATTCTGAACAATAAGGATTATCCACGTCATTACTATACACCTATAAATAACTTAAATTTCCTCTCTTGCTGACTAAATGTATCTCCTTACTCAGGAAATACGTACCAACATTCAGTATACTACTCTCCTCAATGTCATGTGAAACATAAGATATTAGAACAATATTCAAAAGATAAAATGAAGCACAATAAAAACAAACACAACACACTAAAAATCTAAAGCAAATGAGTTACACAGGTTTAAAATATGAAATATAATATAATATAATGAAGAGCAAAAGTATTGGTCAATGGGGTTTATTAAAGTTTAGCATATCCACTACACTAGGGTCATTAAGACCGCACGTAAGTTAACTGTTCACCAGCAGACAAGAATACTTTAATCCCTAAAATAGGGATTAAACTCTCAGCCACTGAGAGAAATAAAGTGTATATATCCTGCCAGTAATATTATTAAAACATGTTGCCTGGTGGCTAAAGCTCTCGCTTCACACAGCGAGGGTTTGGGTTCGATTCCCAGCGAGGGTAGAAACATTGGGCGTGTTTCTTTACACTGGTTATCTATGTTCCCCATCAGTAAAATGGGTACCTGGGAGTTAGTAGACTGGTGTGGGTCACACCCTGGGACAAAACTAACCTAATTTCCCCTAAATGCTCAGCATAACAAGCGACTTTCTATATAGTAGTATGTCATTGATCGTCAGCTAGGCCTTTATACCTTGTACATGTACTTGTAGAAATAATTATATTATTATTATTATGGAATTAGAAAAAAATAATAGTTACACCACATGTACATTATATAATCACATTATAAAAAGAAACGAGTAAATATTTACTTCTAACTTCTACAAATTGCCCAATATTATGCAAAGTATAGTCAACAAAATCTCCCAGTTGAATTTGCTTAGCCGTGCTTGAACAAATAGAAAAGAATCGCTACAACCTTGAACGCTCTGGAAGTCTAAAGAGGAAGGTTCATTATTTAGTTTCATGTACATGTATTTGAATTAAAGGAAACGCTAAACCCGTAGGGCACTCAAGTTCGATCCTTGGATCAAGAACCTCTCACCAGCATCAAGGCGCTTACCTTGAGGGAAAAGAGGAAGGTTCATTAGATAAGCACCTCTTATCTATTTTAGGTAAAAGACACGTATACACTGATAAAAGCATTTATTTCTTAAATATTAAGCTAAAGTTTAGCCACAAGTCACTTTATAAGGACTGAAGAAGCCACTTATGGCGAAACGTTGCCTTGGTCAGCGCTGGACCATTACAAAGTCGTGACTCTGTAATGGTGCAGGACAGACCGAAACAAAATACATTTTCATTTCCAATTCGTAGGTTGGTTGAAAGTTGTTCCAAGCAAGGTACTGTGACTTTCTCTTGTGAAGAGAACGATGGTGGTGTTTGACCAGAGTAACCTTCCTTGAGGCCAGGTCACTCGTTCATAATACATTATGTAGCCTTATTTGTTAGAGCAGTTTTTGCATCAGCTGACGCAACCTGTTGAAAGTGGATAATTATGGGCCTCTTAGCCAAGTACTAGCAATTAGTTGCGTCATTCTATTTAGCTCTAATCGTGTAATCTCGGCAAAAGTTGTTTTGCAAGGACTAGGATACACTAATGTAAGTTTTCTACAATGTATATATATATACATTGGCTAGGAAAAAATCCCATTTTATAACCATAAACAATTATTTTCAATCAAGTAGGGTTAGGTTAAGTTAGAATGGGGTATCTGTGACTTTTATTAATATAACTTTTTCCATGTCTTCAACACAGCATCACCTGGCAAAATACATCTTCACTTGGAATTAGATATCCTACAAGTTAAAAACTTTGATCAAGGGGCCCTTCATGCTACATAAATTGAGATATAAAAACAGATAGATGTGGGGATGGTTATTGCATTCATGGGGAGCGCAAAGCCCGTGATGGAAAATGGTAGCTCAAATTCTTTGGATCAAGAACACTTCACCAGCTTGAGGTGATAAAGAATTATTTTGGGTAGTTTTCGCTAACTGGATTTTTTCTTAGCTAACGGTAGTTCCTTGTACCTAATTACATCATAAATTCGTTAAGATCCAAGCATTTGTTGGTTCACGTTGCCAATAGAAGTGACAACAAAAATGTGAACCAATAATGTTATAACTTGAACGTTGTTTAACCTTCATGCCCCATCCTCAAGCCTACACTGACCTTCCACGTTAGCCATGTAAAGAAAAAAGAATGAGCAGCGCGTGGTGCCATCTGTCAAAAAGGTCACTTGTCATAACGAGAGGTAAACAAACTTCACCTCAGGTCGCATGACTCAACCAGAAGTCTGTGTAACCTTTCAATAGTCAGCCTACACATTATTATTATTATAATCAAATAGAAGCGCTAAACCACATTGGTTATACAGCTCAGCCTACACAGAGTACATTATTATAATCAAAACTAAGCGCTAAACCCTACACTGAGTACAGAACAACGAGAATGATTGATATACATTTTACAGAGATACGATACAAAGAAAATGTTTTGCATTTCAAAGTGCTCCATCACCCATTTTTAAGAGGATTTTTTCCTCAAAATACCGACAATTTAAAATACAACAATTTACAATATAGCTTTATTCTCATTAAAAATCTTTATTAACTTTATCTGGTTAAATTTGTTTATGCTAGGATAGGCTATTTTTTCAGTTTTTATTACTGGAATAAAGACAACAAGCACTAGTACCATGGTACATACTAAGTGTATATACCTCAATATTTAAACAATGAGTTTACTTAAATTCCTATTTTAGGCGTTAAGATACTCTTGATGGTAGTGTAAATATAACTTCATCTTTAGTGACCTACGTGCAGTCGATTAAAATAAGAAGCATTAAATCCGTAGGGCACTCGATTAAAATAAGAAGCGCTAAATCTGTAGGGATCATATAGCACCTGGGGAATGGGAGTTAATCAAGTTTGATAAAAGTATTAGTTACAGTTCCTTGCATCAAGAACCCCCTCACCGGCATCTAGGTACATAACTCCTTTTAAGACTGTGCGGTCGATATATTTAAAATATAACAAACTTAATATTCTAGTCTTGCTAGACATAATTTAGACAATAACAAGTTTTAGTCAAACTATTACTATTGTTATTATTTTACAAGCGCTCATGTAGTCAGATGTGTTTATTTGACAACGTGTCAGTTACCAGCCAAATTTCTAGATTGTGATAACTCCAACAAACATTTATAGTAATACACAAGACAACAAAAATATGTCGAATGACTCGTATACTGCCATTCAGTTTCAGTGTACTAGTGTTATCTTACAACTGCTTGAGGCATGACGACCTGCTCTTCCATATTTTATGTTTTAGTAATCACAGAATCATCTTCAAAATGTGTCAAACTGCTTCCCTGAGAATGAAATATGATACATCACGACTATTATTAGTAGTATTATTATTAATGGAAAGCGCTAAACCAGTAGGATTATATAGCGCCTGGGGAAAAGGGAGGTAATCAGGTTCGATCCAAGAGTGAATTTTTTAGCATCAAAAACCATCAGTGAAAAAATAATTAAGAACAATTATCAAGCAAAAATACGTACCTGGTCTGTATCATATACAAAAAAAATGTTTTATTTAAACAGTAATCAAAATTAAAATACAGTATAATTAAGGTACACAAAGCTAAGTTACAATAACTAACCTAGCATTTATTCTAGGAAAATGTTATATGCTCATGCATAACATACCTGACTGTGTGCACAATTTAATAGCTATAATGGATCTATTCAGTTAAGGCCGCATTCTAACGATGTACAGAGATTCAGAGATAATGAATTCAAATCTCTCTTATCTCAAAATTGTGAAATCCTCAGATGTAAGAGGATAGTTGTTCAAGTGGCAGTGATTCCTGACTGCAGAATTAAGTGGTTTAGATATGAAACGACCAGTGCTGAATGCTCTACCCACATGTTCAGAGTTGAGGTGTTGAAAGTTATGCGAGTCTCCCCATGTATCGAGCATTACATCTCGAACACTTGAAAAGATAAACACCGGACCTTGCATAATATGGCAGAGGATCCACATGGTTGGTTGGTTAGTTAATGGGGGTTTAAAGCCTATCGACCGCATGAGGGTCATTAAGGCTGCACGTAACTTTATCACCATCAGACAAGAATACTTAATCCCTAAAACAGAGATTGAAGTAAACTCGGCATATATACGCTGAGAGAAATCCACCTCTAGGTGTATGTATCCTGTGAGGACCCAGGCTCTACATTATTATATTATTATTATTATAATCAAATAGAAGCGCTAAACCTACATTATTATAATAATAATAATGGGGAGCGCTAAACCCGTAGGGTCCACGCTCTAATAACTAGCCACTACCATCCACAGGATTGACATGGGGTCGACAATAAACTAGCTACTACCATCCACAGGATGGACATGGTGTGCACAATAACTAGCCACTACCATCCACAGGATGGACATGGGGTGCACAATAAACTACCCACTACCATCCCCAGGATGGACATGGGGTGATAATAATTAACCACTACCATCCACAGGATGGACATGGGGTGCACAATAAACTACCCACTACCATCCACAGGATTAAATAAGCGTGAATATACAACATTTTATTAGTATAAAATGTAATTTTTTTAACACTGAGATAAGATTTCGCTCAGATTTTTAACGCAGATGGTTAGCCACCCAGGATAGTGCGTCCTCGATGACTGTCATATTTCCACTGGGGTTCTTAATCTTGTCCCCCAGGATGCGACCCACACCAGTCGACTAACACTCAGGTACCCACTTACTGCTAGTACTGCTAGGTGAGCAGGGATAGTAGGTGTAAGGAAACATGTCCAATGTTCCCACCCATGCCGGAGATCGAACCTCGGACACTCAGTATACGAGCTGACTGCGTTACCAAGCCACAGGACACCCAAAAAAATTGTTAGGGGTCTGAAATTTTCATTTCCTTTTTGTTAGGTTTTGTACATAAGTTATATCTTAGATTTGATGGCAGTTTAGATTTATTTTTTTTGTATTTGATATAGACCAGTCAAGTTTGATATAAGGAATGGAAGGTAGATTAAATTCCTTGGATTATAATAATAATAATAATAATAATAACGAAGCGCTAAACCCTTAAGTGTCATTCCTTGTCTTAAATTATTATTATAATAAAAGAAGAAGCTCTAAACCACAGGGGTCATACAGCGCTCCTTGTCTTAAAGTCTTTCACCAACAATATCCCCTCCCCCCCCCTCGACCCCATCAAGGAGTTTATTGTGAGGTGTTCTTGCATGGCTCTCCAGACAGGCCCCTACAGGTTTTGTGCACCCCCATGAATATAAAAATAATCTTGCCCGGCTCAGGGATTGTATACAGTGAAGGTTAACGTGTTGTGAAGTCAAAAGTTGTGTTGTGAAAGGCTGGGCCCAGAGCTATCACTCAGGATTACTTGAAGACCGGTTTGTCAAAGTTGTTTTAACATAAATGAATACCTGAAAAATTCACTACTTTTAATTCTCGATTTTGAAAGCGTCTGCCGTGATAAGACTTACCTAGATATAAGGACTGGTGATTAATGTAATATCAACGAGGTGTGTCAGGACGGCCATCACTGGCAGGGGACATCCACTCATCTTAATGACCGGTACTAACAGCTTGTAATAACCGCATTATATTACTCAAGGATACCGTTATCCCTAAAACAGAGACTGAAGTAAACTCTCAGGGTATATATACACTGAAATATATACCTATAGTGTGTATATACAGGCAGCCAGGAGAGCGTCACACTGGTCAACACATCAGCTGATCACTGCGCTCACCCACACACCCACGTTTTGTTTTTGGTTTTATCTGAAATGACTTTTTCCATTACTTGAAACTTATAAAATCCTGGAAACTGTTAAAAAACATTGCCGTAAGTATAACTTAACGCTTTATTACATCCAGTTTAGTTTAATCCATAAAAAAATATTTTTTAAGTAGGGTATGGGACATAACAATGACTATGAGCCTTGTAAGTTGTCTCAGAGAACATAAACATACTTCAGGGGAAAATCTGGAGGTTTCTCTCTGGATCTGTTTGACTATTTTCTTCTACTACCCCCATATAAGTATTTTTTTTTTAGAATATTAAAAATATACAATGGTAATTACAATAATACCTATGACATCACAATACCTTTATCTCAAACACTTCGTCCAGCTTTCCAGAGGTGCTCCGTGTGTCCAAGATGCTGCAGGCATTTCTTCTCTGGATAGCAACACCGAGTCTCTAGAACATAAATCTGGTCGCTCTGGGGGGTCCATTTCCCGAGTCTATCGCATAACATCTTCAGAAACTTACTACACACTTGCTCTATGTTCCACGGGTCTCTGATCCTATTGGAAGGAAGTTATAGCATAGTGCTAGGTCCCTATATTTGTTGATCTGGGTCTCTGAAGCCGGCAGCACTACGCCCTTCAGCTTCTGAGTATCATATGTGTGTCATTTTAGCTAAATGCACAAGTGTAGTCCCATGGAATCTGCTTACCGCCTTTCCAGGGAAGCATGGTGAGACACCATTCAAGCGCTTCTGCCATCGGACATGAGTACCTTAGGTTCCTATTTAACTGGGCAACAGGCTGTGGTGAGGCTTTGGTTGATATAAGTGACCCTGTCTTATCCAACATACTTTCCATCTGATGTACGACAGATGAGAAAATAAGAGCCAAACTTGATAAGCTGGTGCACTGCCGCAGATGCATTTGAGTTTGGTGAGAATGAAGGTGGCTACACCAATGGGAATGACATGAGGGTTGAGGAGAGTGCACAAGAGGAATTAGGGATAGCCAGAAGAAAATCCCCAGCATGTGGTACCTTCACGACTAGGAGGCAAGCTTTGTCACATAAGTGCATTATTATTACAATCAAAGCTAAGCGCTAAACCCACAAGGGTCGTCATCTCAATGTGTGTGTGGGGGGGGGTTGCTTATAATCCACAGAAATGAAAAAAAATATTAATAAATATTTACCTTGCATTCACCCACCGCCAAAACAAATTCTCGTGCCTGGTGAGGTCTTCACCATGGGTTGTGCCGCTGGTCCTGGCAGAGGTCATGCCGCTGGTCCTGGCAGGGGTCATGCCGCTGGTCCTGGCATGGGTCATGACACTGGTCCTGGCAGGGGTCATGATGCTGGTCCTGGCAGGGGTCATGATGTTCCTGGCAGGGGTCATGACGCTGGTTCTGGCAGGGGTCATGCCGCTGGTCCTGGCATGGGTCATGACGCTGGTCCTGGCAGGGGTCATGACGCTGGTCCTGGCAGGGGTCATGATGTTCCTGGCAGGGGTCATGATGCTGGTCCTGGCAGGGGTCATGCCGCTGGTCCTGGCAGGGGTCATGACGCTGGTCCTGGCGGGGGTCATGACGCTGGTCCTGGCGGGGGTCATGACGCTGGTCCTGGCGGGGGTCATGACGCTGGTCCTGGCGGGGGTCATGACGCTGGTCCTGGCGGGGGTCATGACGCTGGTCCTGGCAGGGGTCATGACGCTGGTCCTGGCAGGGGTCATGATGCTGGTCCTGGCAGGGGTCATGATGCTGGTCCTGGCAGGGGTCATGATGCTGGTCCTGGCAGGGGTCATGATGCTGGTCCTGGCAGGGGTCATGATGCTGGTCCTGGCAGGGGTCATGATGCTGGTCCTGGCAGGGGTCATGATGCTGGTCCTGGCAGGGGTCATGATGCTGGTCCTGGCAGGGGTCATGATGCTGGTCCTGGCAGGGGTCATGATGCTGGTCCTGGCAGGGGTCATGATGCTGGTCCTGGCAGGGGTCATGATGCTGGTCCTGGCAGGGGTCATGATGCTGGTCCTGGCAGGGGTCATGATGCTGGTCCTGGCAGGGGTCATGATGCTGGTCCTGGCAGGGGTCATGATGCTGGTCCTGGCAGGGGTCATGATGCTGGTCCTGGCAGGGGTCATGATGCTGGTCCTGGCAGGGGTCATGATGCTGGTCCTGGCAGGGGTCATGATGCTGGTCCTGGCAGGGGTCATGATGCTGGTCCTGGCAGGGGTCATGATGCTGGTCCTGGCAGGGGTCATGATGCTGGTCCTGGCAGGGGTCATGATGCTGGTCCTGGCAGGGGTCATGATGCTGGTCCTGGCAGGGGTCATGATGCTGGTCCTGGCAGGGGTCATGATGCTGGTCCTGGCAGGGGTCATGATGCTGGTCCTGGCAGGGGTCATGATGCTGGTCCTGGCAGGGGTCATGATGCTGGTCCTGGCAGGGGTCATGATGCTGGTCCTGGCAGGGGTCATGATGCTGGTCCTGGCAGGGGTCATGATGCTGGTCCTGGCAGGGGTCATGATGCTGGTCCTGGCAGGGGTCATGATGCTGGTCCTGGCAGGGGTCATGATGCTGGTCCTGGCAGGGGTCATGATGCTGGTCCTGGCAGGGGTCATGATGCTGGTCCTGGCAGGGGTCATGATGCTGGTCCTGGCAGGGGTCATGATGCTGGTCCTGGCAGGGGTCATGATGCTGGTCCTGGCAGGGGTCATGATGCTGGTCCTGGCAGGGTCATGATGCGTGGCGGTTCTGGCAGGGGTCATGATGCTGGTCCTGGCAGGGTCATGATGCTGGTCCTGGCAGGGGTCATGATGCTGGTCCTGGCAGGGGTCATGATGCTGGTCCTGGCAGGGGTCATGATGCTGGTCCTGGCAGGGGTCATGATGCTGGTCCTGGTACAGGTCCTACCATGATCCGTGGCGCGGGTTCTGACAAGAGGTTGTGCCACTGGTGGTAGCTGGGTCAGTGTCTGGGAGTGACACTTTCACTCACACAGTGGTCATTGGGAGGTGGTGGAGGCCACCACACTGGATACCACTGTGTGGGTCATCTTCAAGGTGGCCGCTGGACCCTACCAGTCTGCTCACTTAATATTTGCTGAGACAACATGATTATAATTATTTTACTCACAAACAACGAAAAACTGGCGTAGGTTATCCAGGAGGAAAGACATGGAGAAAGTTGCATGATCAAGGCTGCAATCTGCACCATGTTAGATAAGACTACATGCACACCCTTCAACGATGGTTGTGCCTTTATGCCAATGAAGCACAATTGATCCAAGCAATTGGAACTATCCTCTCCTTCCCTGGATCAAACCTGATTGCTTTCCATTCCCCAGGGGAAGCTCTAAACCCCTGAGGATGTAGAGCTTTTCCTGAATCTAATAATATTAAGCACTTCGTGTCTGAATTGAACTTTATAAAAATGTCCGAAAATTGAGCTTTAGAGACAGGTTCAAACCCAGCAAGAAATGACCGTCACTTTATGATAGTAAAAATATCTTAACTCTTAACATTATAATCTGCATTTTTTTTAGCTGTTATCTTACTTCAATTTGTTTTCAAAGCCCAGTCCTGCCCAGGGTATGCTATCCTGCCCAGGGTACGCTATCCTGCCCAGAGTACGCTATCCTGCCCAGGGTACGCTATCCTGCCCAGGGTACGCTATCCTGCCCAGGGTACACTATCCTGCCCAGGGTATGCTATCCTGCCCAGGGTATGCTATCCTGCCCAGGGTACGCTATCCTGCCCAGGTATGCTATCCTGCCCAGGGTATGCTATCCTGCCCAGGGTACACTATCCTGCCCAGGGTACGCTATCCTGCCCAGGGTACGCTATCCTGCCCAGGGTACGCTATCCTGCCTAGGGTACGCTATGCTGGCCAGGGTACGCTATCCTGCCCAGGGTACGCTATCCTGCCCAGGGTACACTATCCTGCCCAGGGTACACTAACCTGCCCAGGGTACACTATCATTCCAATTATAATTATTAAGTATCTTTAAAAGGTTGACTGAATTTTATTCTTTCTCAGACTTTTGTTTTGACTCATAACTCAAGAATGATTCATCAAATCAACTTTTGTTTTGACTCATAACTCAAGAATGACTCATCAAATCAACTTTTGTTTTCACTTTATAACTCAAGAATGACTCATCAAATCAACTTCAAATTTTTAATGCTTGTGTATTGTAACAAGGACTAGATTCTTGGAACAATTGGCATGGTTCACATGCCCTATGACCAAAGTTGTAAGGTTTATTCCCAGCATCCTGGAAGGCTGGGATAACTTCCAAAATCCTCAGTGGTGTAGCTTCAAACGTTCAAAAAAAAAAAAAGGTGCTTCCTAATTGTACTCCATTGTAAGTGCAGATTAGAGCTAGCCTGACCCAAGGGCAGACTAGCTCTAATTCCTTGGATCAGGAACCTTTCACCAGCATCACAGCAGCTTTCTTGAAAGATGAAGGATAAGTAAATACGTACATGTCTATTACTGGTTTCCCACCAAGACTCAAATGTTTTAATAATGAATTACCTAACATTTTGAGTGCCTTGCAGTTTTGGCAAACAGTCACGACTTTCCTGCAGGCAAACACCTGTCATGGCCAACAAGAAGCCAACAATAAAGAAAAATTTATCCTTTCTACTCACATCGTCAGATCCAAGCAGTAAATTAACTCAACAACATTCAACACCATCATGAATCCATCAAACTTATTATTTTTTATATACGTATTTACGGGGAAACACTAAACCCGTAAGTCATATATTTCTTGATTATTAGTACAGTGGACCCTCGGTTTTCGCCGAAAATTCGTTCCAGAATGCTGCTCAAGTGCCATTACCGAACGAATTTACTTCCTTAAGAAATAATGTCACGTAGGTTAGTCTATTACAGACTCCCAAAAATACACTTGCAACAGCACTTACGAAAATACACTTACATAAATGTTCGAGTTTGGAGATGCACGAAAACCGAGGGACCACTGTACATTCATTGGGGAGCGCTGAACCTGTAGGGATCATACAACGCCCAGGGAAATGGAAAGCATTCAGGTTCGATTCATGGGACTGAAGCACAGGTCCCCAGTTTCCTAAATTAAGAGCCCCCTCACTGGCATCAAGGAACCTCCCATGAAATTTAAACGTCATACAGTGAAGGTATCTGGATGTTAAAAATAGTACCATCTGTACTTCAAACTCAGGCCTATATGTATATGTTGTACAGAGATACTATACTGGACCTAAGCAATATTTCGCTTTCACTGTGCAGTTGGTAGTAAAAAAACTAATTATTTGCATACTACAGAATTTGAATGAACTAATAATACTTACACAAAACTTTGCAACCAACTACCGACGAGCAAAACAAAAATTCAAAGGTTTACGCAGTTTCTCGCTCTCACCTTACTCAGTAAACTCCCTCAAACTGAGGCAGTCTTCACCTAGATTGAAGGAGTCTTTTTCGCCGGTACGTATTTCTTCTCCACAAACCCACAACAATTGACAGAATGGGTGGGGGTTTGAACCCATGGCAAATGAATCCTAAAATTCACAGGCCAGTGCATTAACCACTAGAGCCACTTATCTCAGGCTGCAACATTCTCATATCCTCGTCCTTAACTGGGAAGGCCCAGGGCTGAGGATGAAGCTACTCGGCAGTGTCATGCTACCGTTATTTCAGTCACAGGATGTGCTAAATAAAGTGCTTGGGAAATGAGAGAGAATCAGATGTGATCCAAGGATTTAGCTCCAGTTCCTTGAATCAGAGCCATTCACCAATTACTGAACCAGTGCATCTCATTCAGCTATGATTGCAGCAGCAGCAGCAGCATATTCATGAAGTCTACAATGTCTAACAATAATACAGTGGTCCCTCGGTTTTCGTGCATCTCCAAACTCGAACATTTATGTAAGTGTATTTTCGTAAGTGCTGTTGCAAGTGTATTTTTGGGGGTCTGAAATAGACTAACCTACGTGACATTATTTCTTAAGGAAATAAATTCGTTCGGTAATGGCACTTGAGCAGCATTCTGGAACGAATTTTCGGCGAAAACCGAGGGACCACTGTATATACAAGAGATATGCAAGACTAATATTACTTTTCTTGGATTCACTACACTTCACTATCCTCTGTTTATCATGGTTTGAATTGTTATTAGGATACTAAAATAAAGAACACAAGTACAAGCTACCTACATTCCTACAGCTACAACACTCCTAGGGAACACTCGTAATTCACTCATCTTTCCAGTTAAGACCCTTTTCTGTCATTTCCATCATCATCACCTTCCTTCCTCCCTCCCTCCCTCCCTCCTCTCTCTCAAAAAAGATTCCTCACATAGTTGGAGTCTAGGGTAATCTTTCCCTACTTTCAAGAAGTACCATAGTATATACTACCACTCAGTAATTATAACTCATAAGAATGGTGTGAAACATTCCGTGACATTAGGCAACATTCCAGCTTCCACTTTTGAGCTAGGGTTAAATATGATGCAGTTTCACCTGGTTTAAAATAAAATTATTCTATCAAAGCTCAATTTTAATTTTAATTCAGTTTTTAACAAGGTAAGGTAATTCCAGGGAAAAATAAATTAATTTCCTTCAGTGTTTGCTTATAAATTAGAGGGTAAGGTGTAGTCAGTCCCTTGCTCCTAGCATTTTAGCCTCGTACAACACGTCTTATGAGTGAAAAATTCTAATTCATTTTCTCACGGGGAATAGAAATGGTGTGAAATTATTTATCTGCAATTACTCCAGAACTACAGCATCATCAACCTTCTCCCTCTCCTAACAGCATGGGGTCAGTCCTGCCCACCTGAAGACGTCCACTATTTCAGTGATTCCCAGCAGTGTGACAAGTATGTGGAGTGCAGGGATGGAGTAGCCACAGAGCAGCTGTGTCCTGATGGTCTACTCTTTAATGACAAAATAAAAAATGGTCGCTACCCATGTGACTACCCCACTGAGGTTGACTGTGGCTCCAGGGGCCGTACTCGTGAGTATTTTCTAAAATCTTTTGATTTTTATGAGGTGGATTGTGTTAGTGGATAAGTATTAGGTTATGAAATCAAAAACCTAGAATGAATAAACTATCATCAGCTCAATTCTCCATTTGGTCCTCAGAACCTCCGCAACCAACGGAATTCTGCCAGCACCAGTGGGGCTACTTTGGCTCTGGAAACCAAGCTGAATGTGGTTATTTCTACAACTGTGTCAATGGTGTTGCCCACCTAGTCAACTGCCCAGCTGGCCTTGCCTTCTCCTCTAGTACCTACCGTTGTGAGTGGGCTGATGAGTCCAGTGACTGTGATGCTGAAGGTATGTTGCTGTATTCCTAAATTATCATGCTCATTGTCTTTACAATTTTTATACACACCCCCATTCAAAACCTAGATCAATACAGTGGTACCTCGAGTTACGATGGTCCCCAAAATCGCCATTTTATGTAAGTTTATTTTTTTAAATGCTTTTGTAGGTATATTTTTGGGGGTGTAAAAGGACTAGTCTATTTTACATTATTCCTTATGGGGATAAATTCGTTTGGTAATGGCACTTGAACAGCAATCTCGAACGAAAAAATATCGTAACTCGAGGTACCACTGTATGTTGTTTTTCATATTGATCTAGGTTTTGTTTTTCACATGAAGTGTTTGATATTTAAAGTAGTATAGTATGTGTGAAGCATAGCAAAATTATGGTAATTATAGCAATTATTATAGTAATAAAAGTAGTTGCACAGGTGTACTTTTACCTAATGAATTTATTACAGTACAGTATTCTTATTTACACTTGTAATTAAACAAAAAATATAAAACCTACTGTACATTGCTGTAATTTTAGATATGAATATAAAATCATCACTTACACATTATTCACATGTTCTTTCTGTCTGAGCGTTATGTTTATATATTTTAAAATTTAGCTTGACACTGTTCCCTAAATATGGTCACCCTCAATTTCTTTTTCACATCCTCACTTCGCCAGACAGATACATCATACACTTCATACCTGAACTCTCAAAGCACTTATTTGAGCCCTAACCTCACTGTACATCTCTTCTGCAAAGCCTCCACTCTATTAAACACTCGCCTCCTTTCTCCTCCAGCCTACCTTGGGTTCTCCTGCCCCAGCAGTGTGGATACGAATCAGTTGCTGCTCAGTGGATACCCACAATTTAGATCCCCCCGTGATTGTCGCCAGTTCTTCATCTGTGTGAACACTTCCCCGAGGCTCCAGTTCTGCCAACTTGGTCTGGTCTTTAATGAAGAGACGTACACCTGCGACGAGCCCCAGAATGTCCGAGGATGGTAAGATCACCTTTCTTCTTGCTGTTCCACAGTTAGGTTATTATGAAATTCATGGAGAAGTACTAAATCTTTAGGGAAAATGCAGCACATGAAGAATGAGAGGTAATTAAACTTGATCCAAATGGAAAAGCTCCAATTCCTTGGATCAAGAACCCTTTGCCAACATCAAGGCAACCTCCAAGGACCACTCGGTTAATCATTTACGTTTGCTCTTCATGCTTGCTTTTTGATTGTTGCTCTATGAAGTTTTTTAGTCTTTTATTTCATGACTATACTTTTTTTATATCTTTTAAGATTTACTCAGGTTTTCATTTCTACAATTTTATGATGCATACTTACTGCCTTTAAAGAATACCTGGCAATATTTTAAGCACCATACTGAATGTGATTCTAGAAAAACTACTTTCTGTCCCTCCCTTCATCTATCATGTCTCTCTTCTCTCCCACAGTGAGAACTACTATACCCCAGAAGAACTGGCTTTGTACAGAGAACAGAGAGAGCGTCAGCGTATAGCCGAGGAGAAGAGGCAGGCTGAGTTGGACGCCCTCAGACAGCAACTTGCTGCACGCAGGAAACAACAACTTCAATAAAGCACCAATTTCAGCTGACTGTGCAACAATTTATAGAAAAGATGATGCAGTGTTAATAAATATGATGTAGTCACTCTATACATCTGAGTAATATTGCACAAACAACAATCATGAGCAATTATGCTGCATATATATACTACACACTACAGTATATAAAAAAAACTACTTGAAAGTAAACAAAAAATTTTACAACATAAATAGCAATTAAGCAAAATTATGGAGCCTGAAAGCAAGTACAGTGGTACCCCAACTTACGATATTTTTTCATTCCAGAATGCTGTTCAAGTGCCATTACCAAACGAATTTATCTCCATAAGAAATGATGTAAAATAGACTAGTCCTTTTAGACCCCCAAAATTACACTTACAAAAGCATTTAAAAAAATAAACTTACATAAAAGGGTGAGTTTGGGGACCATCGTAAGTCGGGGTACCACTGTACTGTACTCTCCACTTGGTTTCACACCATTAGCATCAATCATTGCTATAGTTCAGTCCAAAACTTCCCATCAATATTGTTGCAATATTCTAAGCAGTCAATTGTGCAGTATAAGCAGCAGTTACAAACTACAGCAGAGTGAGGAAAAATTGATCAAAATCATTCTGCATCACTATCAAGGTTACTGTGTAACGAGAGAGAAAAAAGGCATACGGTATTAATGCCCCTAAATGTCCCTGGCATCTTTTTAGCATCTTACTACTACACATTACTGTATTAATATTAAAACACAAGTGCTAAACCTGCATGGGCCATGCAGCTTATTACTATACAGAAAGACATTTCATAGGAACATTTTCTTTCATTATTTCTATAGAAAAAACAGTCCACATGTTAAACAATGTCTCTTGAGAAATTTGAGTAAACACTACCCACTTGTTTATTACAATCATAAAACCTTTATAACTCTGCAGTGATTTCTTTCTTATTTATACCAGTTCTTGTTGGTAACTGTCCAAATTATAGGTGATTCTTAATTATGAATATTTAAAATTTCTAAACTGAAATTCAGAAATTTTACTCGTTCGAGTATTCCCAATTTTGGAGAATATTTCAGATTAAGATTTTATAAAAATATTTCCTCTCATAATTATTTTGCTTAAAATATTTCCCTAATTAACTTTAAGAATTTTCATAAAAATTCAGAGCTTTCTGAATTTTGGAGAAGATTTTGAATTCAAAACCCTGTTTTCTTGATTAGGGAAAATTCAAAGTACTGAACAAGAGTCTGAATGAGAGAGAAACTACCGCATTTGTAATACTGAACAGATTACTTTACCGTATAATGTAATACAGTGCTGTATTTTTTCATATGAAAATGTGTATACGCATAAATAAGAGAAAAACACCAAATGAGAGAATAGTATTGTATTGTACTGTATTTAAAACACTAAAAACTTAGCCATTAGAAGAATCAAACACAGACACAAATGTAAGTGACCAGTGCCATACCTTACTACAACTCCACTGACACCAGACCTTCATCCTTAGCTTGACTTTTTCCAGCTATTTATCTATTTTCTCCTCCTTCCACCTCTTCCCACATCTCAAGATTTTCCATCACAAGAGTCAACCAAATTTTGGTATTATGTACCATGTATATACAGTACTTGTATTACCAAGTATTAGCCAATAAAGGCCTTCAGTATACTTAACTAGTATTTTTAATCAACCTTGTATCCTATGTATGAGTTTGTCCATGTTGATCTGCTTGACTGTGTGACTGCATGCATGCATGTGTTTGTTTTGGGGGTTTGGTACTTGAAATATGAAAAAAAAGCTTACAGTATAGCAAGTTATCTACCTATGCATACAAAAAGAATTTGGCACTAAAGTACATATAATTCTTTTATTTAAAAGCTAACAGCAATATTAAACAATGCAGTTATCTGTATAAACTTTAAATTATTGCAAGAGGAGGATACTGACTTTACATACAATAAAATTATTTTTAATGATCAATCCTCCCATAACCCTGAGTCCAGCCTTCATACTGAAGAAAATTTTCTAGCCACCAATTTTTTTTTTTTTTTTCAACAAATCGGCCGTCTCCCACCGAGGCAGGGTGACCCAAAAAGAAAGAAAATACTTTCATCATCATTCAACACTTTCACCACACTCATACATAATCACTGTCTTTGCAGAGGCGCTCAGATATGACAGCTGAGAATAGTCCCTCCCAGCTGTCACTATCCCAGACCCCTCCTTTAAAGTGCAGGCATTGTACTTCCCATTTCCAGGACTCAAGTCCAACTAAATCAATTAACTGGTTTCCCTGAATCCCTTCACAAAATGTTACCCTGCTCACACTCCAACAGATCGTCATGTCCCAAAAACCATTCGTCTCCATTCACTCCTATCTAACACGCTCACACATGCTTGCTGGAAGTCCAAGCCCCTCGCCCACAAAACCTCCTTTACCCCCTCCCTCCAACCTTTTCTAGGATGACCCCTACCCCGCCTTCCTTCCCCTACATTATTATTATTATTATAATCAAATAGAAGCGCTAAACCACAGGGGTTATACAGCGCTGCAGGTTATTGTAGGATGCAGGGAGAGTGGGTTGTAAGAGGGAGATGGACGATTAGTAGGGTATGGAGTGCAAGATGACGGTGGATAGTGCAGGGGAGGAGGGTAGCAAGAGATCGAGGTAGAAGGGACTGAGGGAGGTGCTAGAGGTATAATCTTCAGAGTTTGTGTAGTAAGTCAGTTTCTGTCAAAAAGTCAATGAGAGAGTCAGGATTAAAGGAGGGGCCATCTGCAAGAAGGGAAGGTAAAGAAAGGGCCGCAGAGCGAAGACGTCGTTGGAGGTAAATTCTGCGTGCTCGTTGATAGAGTGGGCAGTCCAACAGGATATGTCGAACAGACACTGGAACCTGACAATGCTCACAGAGAGGGGCAGGAGCCTCTCCATGAGATACCCGTGAGTAAG